>BMAO01038981.1:0-96858 GCA_019973975.1 Trichonephila clavata | reverse complement strand
TTATACATATTTAAAAATATATACATATATAAAAAAATAGATTTTTAAAATGGCGTGTAATAAGTATCTCAAAAAATAAAATCTTGAACTAAATGTAGCGATGAATCAGAGTTTAATTTACAATAATGCTTTAAATGGTCTCAGTCAGCATCTATAAGTAATAAAAATGATTTTGGTTATTCAGATGAAATATTTAGCCGAACAATTTTATAATGTAAAAGTGAACTTCGTTATCCATGCTGAATTTGTACAATCTTTCTAAGATAAGAACTACATACAAAAATTCAGATTTAAATATGCCACAGTACAGAAATTTATCTTTTTCGTTATCTGTAATCAAAATATGTTTATTATTATTATTATTATTATTATTATTGCAATTACCAAATGATATGAAATACATTTTGAACACGTTGCATTATTTTATTTCATTCATACATTGTACCAAGTGTTAAAATCTTGAAAAAAAAATTATCCCTGTTGTAAGATACTCCTCAGTAAAATTGAAATTAATTATATAACTTTAATTGCCAGATAATTTAGCAGTTACATAATGCAAAGAATGTAATCTTTTATCATCGAGAGAGTTATTTAAATAAAATTATCTGAATGCCTTAATTTACCATGCATACATTTCTAGTTTATTCAATCTAAAATATCTAGAATATACTGATATAAATTAATTTATTAAATAAATAATAATTTCTTTGATTTTTAAAAATTTCCATTTTTTATGTTTTTTTCTAATTAGAGTAGATGAATTATTTTAAAATGTACAGGAAAATACAAGATTAAATTTGTTTACATATTATTATTTCAACGTTGCATATGTAATCTGTAACAAAATTATTTCTATATACTTATTCACATTTTCAAAATCAATTTGTCAGCAATTATATTCCTTTTTAGCCGGAGACCAAGATTTATGTGACAGATTTGAGCAATGCACTGCTATTTTGCCGCAACCAGTACGTATTTTTCTTTTAATTTTTACCGATACCATAAAATGCATAAAAGCTGTTTAATCCATTTATTTTTTATTTTTTCAAAAAATGTGTTAAAAGTAACACACCTAAAAGTTAATAAATATGCTGTATTTTTATACGGTAATCAATCGTTACTAAATAATAAAAGAATTCAAAGAATACTCTGATTTTTTTTATTCAAAAAACTAAGTAAAATGTATATTTTTAATATTGTCTCTGAAATTTACTTCATTTTAACAATTTGATGGGAAAATTTTCTGGTTTATGAATGTAGAGTTTGGTACATTTTGTCACGAAGATTGAAATAACCACACGGTTAGATTTAACATGTATTTATTAAAACAGAGAGAATTCCCTTCAACTGAAGGGATTCCGCTTTTATAACACTAGAAAAATATTCGAAAAAGAAGTGAGCATCACGCTCGCGAGCTGGTGCCCGCTGTATCTAATTTACATACACTAAAGAAAGTTCTAAAATCAGCCAGATTCCAGAGAAATAATAAACAATACTTTAAAATTAAATCTCCAGTCCTTGGATGAAAACGTGAGGATGAAATCTTCAGTCCAGTGCTCTAACGACCGAGCTACAGTGAATGATTGCACTTCTCCTTTATACGGCAATTTTAACAACTACGTCGAGTTGAATGCGGTTTGGCATATGTCAAAAATGTCTTCTACAGAAATGAAATATATTCTTTTTGAAAATATATACATATCATCATATACATATATATCGCTCAACACGAAAAGATTTCCCTTCTGGGAATGGACAAAATACGGAAAACCCCAGCCACGCAAGTAAGATTTAAGAAAGGCGAGGGGGGAAAAAGAGGAAATTTCACGTTTCATAGAAAGGAGGCTAAATACCCTCGAAATAGCCTGTGACACGAGTCAGCATTGTTTATATTTGCTACTTTCACCCTTCATTCTTACAAACTCACACAAAAACATCAGATATCTCAACAGTTGGCTTTGAAATTCAGTGTGAGTAAAAATCAGTGAGTTTGGTTCGCATAATTTTTTTTCTAGAAAAATATTTTTGCAGACGCACACAATGGCAAAAAGCTCAGGGGGAAGGCAAACTTCTATTTCGTTGAAAATGAAGATGGGGCTTCTTAAAAGTGGTGATCAAAAACGGAAGACGAAAACCGCTAACTCTACTTTATCAACAATAATTAAAAAAAGAGAGCAAATTGCTTAAATGTTTGAGCTTTCATTAAATACATGCATATAAACATACCTATGTAAATAAAATGTACTCTAATAAACTTAATTGTGTTGAATATATGCTTTTTTCTTGCAATATCTTTAAAGATGAAATTTTTCTAACACAAAAAATTATTTCGTGTTAAACGATTTTCACAGTTTACAAAACAAATTATTTTAATCATTAAAAGATTTAACGATATGTTTCTAAATTGAATTTGAGGATGACTTTCCTGAATCAAAAATCACACAGTAATTTCTAAAAATTTTTTTTTTCTAATCGGGCTGCGCATTGGTAATTTAAACCTTTGCAGATCTAGTACATTCCTCAGGAGCTGGTATCATTTTTTAGCGCTACACGATATAGGCGATACCAATTACAGCGAGCAATTTTGACGCCCAGTTTCCTCCACAGAGGGAGGCACCTGAGCTCTTGACGATGCAAACCTGTTTTGCCGAGGACATCCAAGCCAAACGGACACTCTAGGGATCTTTTACATGCCATATAATCATACAACATGGTCACTGTTGATTTTCTGCATCATGAAAATCCACCGACTCGGGCCGGGGTCGAACCCGCAAAATTGGGTGTAGAAGGCCAGCGACAAACCAACCACGCCACCCAGACGGCAAAATCATTAAAAAAATTGTATTGCCGTGAATCAATGTTGCATTGCACAACGTATAAATCATTTGTATGTGTTATCAAGATTTATGCAGGATTCGGATTTCACACCTGTCCTACTGGATGCTTTTATGGTGTTGCAGATTGAATTGCTAGCACAATACGTAGTTCTCTCTTTAAAAAAATAGCATGTACGTCGTTAGAATTGGAAGTACTAATATTGTTACATTAATAGCCATATTCGATACAATAATTAAAAACTATGTCTACTATATTGTTACGAATTGTGTGAGACGAATTCTTATAATAGGGTAAATAATTTATATCTGGATGTGTAATACGTTTATATTACTCTATGTTGTAGTTATTTTATGTTAAAAATTGTAATATTCACGACCAACGCCGTTCCGAACATTAAAATGACGATTTAATGGAAAATTGGCGAAATCTTGGCGATAGAGCCAAGTTGGAATCGTTTTTGGCGAGTTCGTAACCCTATGGATTTTTTTCTAAATTAGAGGAAGGAATCCACTAATATCAAGATCTATGATGCAAGCGGAATTTTCTAGAAAGATCCGCGAGACCTATAAATAGGGAATTGCTCTCCAAAACTGACTTAGTATTGTTTTGACTAGCGATTAGTTAGTCTTCTTTTTACTATTGCAGAATAGTATTAATTTGACCGTGAAGAGCCGACTAGCGATCAGCTCGGCTGTTGAGTAGGCCGAGCAAATGCTTGTGAATAATCTCTAACGTACGTGTATTTTAGATTCTGATAGTTGTGTCTGAGTAATTTTGAAGGCGTACATAACTTCTGAGATTTATTTTGTGAATTTTGTTGTGTATTCTATATTTCAAGAATTGTTTTACGACATTAAATTTTTATTTCTCCAGAAGAACTGTCTTGTTCTTTGCGACTGATTTGCATAAAATCCTCGAACCCCGATCTACGTATCAATATAATGCCTTTTTTGTATGATCAGTAAATATAGATCATCTACGAAATATAAAAGGCTTGTGAATTTAAATTTGCTTATAGTTCATGAATAATAAAAATTGTATTTATATTTCTACCTAAAAGAGTGTTATTTAAAAGTACATTTTACAGTTTTGTTATTTCTTTTTACAGTAAAGCTAATAATTTTCTTACTTCATTTGTGATCTTTATTTGATTCTTGCAGAGTAAATATAACAGAATAATTTTTGAACTGTTGTTTTCTTCAAATTTATGGATTAATTCCATTGCTTTTCTTGGCAAAAGAGCAAGATACACATTTCCCACAAAAAATACATTTTCCATTCGAAATAGATTTTAATCTTGCAACTGTATCTATCATATTAAGATTAACTTATGTATGCTGCTCTTTATTTGAATTAATAACCTATAATATACCTCTTAATATATATATCACTTCCGATGATTAATTAAAGCAATTTACTGCAAATTTTGGAATAAACCTCTAGTTCAAATTAATTATAATCACGTTCAGGTTGAACATAAATATTGTCTTATATTTACACAGATGCAATATATTATATCAATTTTATTTTATGATTTTAAGCTTCTAATCGAATGTTATAGAGTAATTATTATTTATACCCAGAAAAAATACATACGAGTATGTCTACAGGAGCAGAAATTCCACAGAACTTTGGTTTATGTATATGACAATTTAAAAACAATGTCAACTATGTATATGAACAATGCTGCTCTGTTAAATTTGTAGTATGTATCTGTACTGATTTCTGTAAACGAATGTAAACTTACTGGAAGGAACGAAATCTATAAATCATAGGTGAGTGAGTGAATATTGACGTCGCACTATTAACGGGCTTTTGGTGACGGACCTCGTCATTTTGAACCACCGTCAAGTGCAAAGGGTGACACCTGATCTGGCATCTCCTTCTCCTAACTTCTACACCACACCAATGGGAGGACGTTTGAGCTTCGGCAGATTTAATGTGCATCAGGCCCCTCTGCCCGGCGGGTCTTCAGCGACACAGGCTTGAACTCATGACACGCAGGCCAAAAGTCCGTTACCTTGATCTCTAGACTACCACGCCCTATACAAATCATACGAACGTATTCAACTATGCAATAAAAATAAAAGCATGCCTTTTTTATTTAATTTTTTATTTGTTTTATGAATATTTTGCACCTTTTATGCAAAATTAAAACTCTTGCATCAGTGCGTACAAATTCATTGTTATTCTTCAATTCCTACTACAGTAGAACGTCATTTATCTGAACGTTTATTATCTGGAGCGTCAAATATCCGAACCAAAGTCCGGGTATGTTTTCGAACAGTGCAATACTCAACATTTGTTTCATGTGAGGCCAAAAGTGGCGGGAAAACCCAAGGTGAGGGATATTTGGGGAATTTCAATTGTGTGATTTGGTAAACATCTGCGCAGAATATTAGGTCAGTTTGTTTCCAAGTGAGGGGCGTATTCGTGCTCTTTTGTTGAGTTTTGTTGATGTAGAAACCTGGAAGAATCCGACCCTGTCGACGATGAAACGGATGAAGACGAGGACAACAACAACGAAAGTAACAAGGATCCATCAAATACTGACGTGTTTCTGTGTTAGAGACAGCTATGGAGTGGTACGAACAACAATCAGAGTACTGCTCTACTCAACTACTGCTGCTGAAGAGAATCAGAGACTTTGAAGTGAACAAAACGAGGTGTACAATGGTACAGCGAAAATTAAGTGATTATTTTCCACAATAAATGTAAAATTCCGATATTTTGCACCTATTTTGCTTTTTCTTCAAGTACGTTTCCCGTATGTGAGGAATTTCAATATTTGTATAGTATCCAGTATCATATACTGCATGGATCACATTCGGTTTTCGGTTATCCGAACGGTGTCCGGTCCCCATTGATTCGGATAAACGACGTTCTACTGTATGTGTTTATATATCTTGTTTAAATTTTTAATTGTTAATAAAATGCTTTTTATTCATCCACTCAAGTTCAAATCTTTTTTTTAAACTTGCAGTGGATTACTTGATGTTAATACATTTTTTTTTAATATTAGTTCATTACTTATATTTAATTAATGCAATAATAATGTTCACAGAATCGAGCCAATATCAGTGCAAATCCCCGCCAAACCAAACTACGGCACTGCTGAACGGAGAATGCTACCATTAATACTATAATGTGCATCCACATTACATAAGAGGAAAGGTAGCACTGTAGATTATGTAGCAATATATACTTTAGACGAAAACTCTTCGCAGCAGGTCCAGCATATGTCGCCTTGAGTCGTATGAAACCATTAGATGGACTATTTATTGAAGAACAGGTGTGCCCGAAAAATAGATGGAAATGTTTCTTGCAATAATGAATCATTACAAAAGATGGATACAACGACTTATTATATACCACCATCAGCTCTATAAGTTAGAAACGAAAAAAAAAGCGAATATAAATAGTAACAAACAAAAATAGTAGTCAACACCATATATAGAAAGAAAAATGGAAAATTGCATTCAAATTCGCTTTCTATTTTGCCACTTAATATTGTGATTCTGTCATATGCATATACATATTTATATTAACTGCAATTATTTATTAAAAAGTAACAAAACTAAATATTTTTCTTTTTTGACCTAAGATAGAATTGACTTAATTTTTTTTTCATGTTACTTGTGTTTTACCTAAAGTGTACAGCGATTTCTGCTAAATGTTTTAAAATTTTCATGGTTTTTTTTCAGTATTTGGATGTATATCAGCCTTGTGTTGTAGAAGTACTTGGTAATGACGATATCGGAAAATGTACAAGCGATGAAGAGTTGTATTTTTCAGAATTGAACCGTAAAAAGGTAATGTATAATGTTATGTTATGAGTTTTATTTTTCAAAAAAATACTAATTCTGAAGAAAGAAAGATAAAAAAAATTGACATTTAGCTATAAAAGTTTTTAAAAAAGCTTTTTATTACTTTAAAATATTTTATTAATGCAATATTTTCATTTGTTTTTATTCTATTTTTACAGTACTGCGTAATACATATTTATTTTATTTGTCTTTTTATATTAATCGAGTTATTTGAATTTAAAACTGACTTATTACATAATATTTTTTTTCTTAAATTTATTAAAACCTTTTAACTTGAAAGAAGATGGATTCGGAAGTTTACAAACGATTATGGTTAAAGTGTAGAATAGGGGGCTCTTTGGCAATTTTTTGGCGACTGGAATCGATCACTAAGCAACTTTATTTAAACGCATTACTGTAAAAATATTTTTTTTATTTTAATTTCAAAATTCCACTTTGTATTTTCTTGTATCACCTGTACCTAAATTAAGTTGTTTAGCGACTGATTTCGGTCGCCAAAGAATTAACTTCGCCGAGAGGCCTCCTATTCTACACTCTAACACTAACACAAAGCTATTTTTTTTTCTTTTCAATACATGTTAATTTCAATCAATGCGTTTTTCATTGTCTTTATTTTTATTTTGTTATCTTACGTGCTGTAAAAACAATTTTTTTAAATGTTTTTCAGATTAACGACTGCATTCGACTCAACGCACCTGAGGTGAGTTTATTTCTGAAATGGATCTCTTATTTGCTTATTATAGTTTAAACTTGTCTAAAGAAAACAGCTACTGATTCATGTTTTTAACACTTTGAATTTTTCTACAGTATTTTTTAAAATATTTTAATTCATATCTCAATGAAATATTTAATAAATATTGTATGTCTGAAGCCTTTTTAAAAGAAAATACTCGATAATGCTTCTTCTTATTAATGTACTGTAAAACATTTGACTTTGTGTTAGTGGAAATGAAAATTTTCCTTTAATTTTTACAAAATAACTTCATTTTAATTTTACCTATATTTCTTAAACATTTTTATATAATACTATAATCTCATTTATAACTTTTAGAATAAGCATAGAATACATAACACCGTAGAAAGGACTATTTGTATACAAAAATTCAAAGAAATTTCAAATAGTGCTTCATTGCAATTACAAAAAGGAAAGAAACTTTACACACTTTTGTAAATAAGTAAACGTGACAAACTTATTTAAAAATTGAAGTTCATCGTAGATTTACAAATAACTTCACAAAGCCAAATTTTTCATTTTATTACAGTTATGAGTTTCACCAACACCACGTCTTAATTTTCCGAATTTCGAAGAATTCAATGAGTGCTTAAAACATTTATTTTACTTATTCTCTGAAATGAAATCTATCAAACGTGCATACCTTAGGGCACTGCGTATTCTGTATTACATGTTGAAAATGAAGCACACGAAGTAATTTACAAAAACTATATTTATTTTGAAACACTCTTTTAATACTTTTAAAAGAGTAAATGTCCTTAAATGGTTTATTTATTATAAATATGAAGCTATATATTAAACTGGGAAAAATCTTCAGCGTTTTGTATAATATTAAATTTTTAGTAAAACAAAAGTTTTTCTCTTTGTTTTGTTTATTTTATAAAGTTTTTTTGGATGTAACTCTAATTTTAGAATAAGCAAAATGAGTGCACTCATACTCACTACTAAGAACAAAAACCTATCAACTCTGTTTGAACTGAAATTATAATCAAAGAACAAGAGAGTATTCACGTTAGTCCTGAAAAATAATAAAGTATTCAACTTATTGAACACGTTGCTTGTGTTGCTTCTGTAAGAAGTATTGAATATTATGCTTATTCAATATATATTTATGTAAATAATATGTAAAATTTAAATTTTACTTTTCCTTCACTTAAAATTTATGAAATTTTGACACAGGCTTCGGATTTTTTTTAAAAAAAATAACTAATATTAGTTGTACTTTGTAACTCTTTTTGTGTTGGAACATTATTTTGCTGGATTCAGTACTGTGACCTCGGATCATTAGTAGAACACTCCCCGACAATACTTGTCAAGTTCGACGTACGGGGTAACCCTGGATGTTCGTAGGGGACATTGTGTCTTCCAAAAAAGACCGGGTGTTCTCTCATGCCATGAAGATAACGGATGAGAGCTGATTCTGAAAACGGCTTTGATGCCGCCATACCTTTTCTTTCTCAAACACTCAGACGATTTTGGTCTCAGAGATCTTTTGAAAGAACGCCCATTGGAACCGCATCCTTTATTGGGTCACCCTCGCACTTGTGGGCCGTGAATGATTTGAATGATACAGACGTACTTGACGGCCTGTCGTGATAAGAACAAACTCTCAGGGCTTTGTATTGCCCTCCAGATGATAAACTAAGATCGGCGCGGAAATTAGTTGCAGGCGTGCAAGTTAACGGGACCTTCTCGATCTCCATCAATCTTTGGAATTTTCTTCCACTTCCTTTTTTTTCTTTCGAAGACGCTCGGTAGAGGTTGTGGGGGCACCACCTCTCAAGAAACAAGAGAGACGAACATCGAAGACCTTTGAAAGACGGAGTGCCGGCGTCGGTCAAGCAATGCCTTGAAGGTACTGACTTCAGACGATACCAGCGAAAACGGGTTGCGATTGCGGAGTGCTTGAAATGGTCCATTCCCTGGAGTCGATCATTTCAAGAACTTTTAGCTTTACTCGGGACTTATACGCTACCATGCCATGGAGTAATTGACACTACAGTACACTAGATACTAAATGGGAATTCAGTTTATAATGAAATTTCTTTTCTATTTGATTATTAATTTTGAGAAATGGAAATTGTTTTTATCTTTGCAAGTGTGCTGAAATTAAATGTTTATTGAAATTTTATTTAATTTTCACATTTCACTTCATATTAATTTAAATATATCTGACACCTTGAGAAAATATTGAAAATTAGATGATTTTCCCCATTCCCAAAGCGTTTACTTTGTAGCTTAAGTAGCAGGTATTCCGTTTAATAAAAAATTTGTTACAGGTTTCAGTCAATAAAGTTATAAAGAAAAAAACAAAGTTTGCAAAATATTGCTTTACCTAAAGAGTAAGGAAATTTTGTAATTAATTAGGTAAAATATTAGTTTCAAAATGTTTTGCTAAAAAATGAAAATTATTTCTATGCTTGTCAGTCTGCTTTTTTTAAAAAAAATATCTATTTGAATTCATTGAAACGTTCACATATTTATTAAAATCTCATAATGAATAATTTAAAGGCAAATTAATGCTTGCATTTAAAAAAATATATATACATATACCTGTTTAACCCCTCCGTGACGAGTTTTTTTTCCGTACAACTGCACAATTTTGGTAGCATAAACGATGAGTAGGGCCCAATAGAATGCTAAAACTAAGATTCTGTATTTTTAGAAAAATTTTAAACACTGTTTTAGGACCGGGGCATATATGTCCCATCAGTCCTGACCACTGGGGCATATGTGTTCCAGTAGTCTTCAACGAGTAAGTTTGTAAAAAACAACAATGATTTCTAGTCATAAAAATATTTAATTATGAACGGTATGGTTTGAAACAATCAATGCTCAATGAGACATTACACATCGTGCACCTTATTTAAGTGCGTGATTCCTTCTTTTGTTGTGCACATTTACGGCACCTCCGTCGTGTTTTTGTTGTTACTGGCAGATGGTCACCATCTTTGAGTAAGCTTCATGATGTTTTGGATGGGGTCCAGTTCATCTACGGCGTTGATACTGTGCGTTGAGCTTTCCGGATGCCATCAAGGCTTCTGCAAGAGGTACAGTGAAATAAAGAAGTGGGGTTTTTCGATGTTTGAGTTCGCAGTACGCAATCCATGAATTTACCATTGCCCTCATCAATAGGCGAAAAAATATTTTTTTCAATACTTGCAAGATTTTCGATCTCATTCATAGACATTTGCCATTTGGTCTGCAAAGCCTACACCTCCCATGATTTTGTTGTAGAATTCGATTGCCACACACAGGGCACTCAAATTCTTTGCTTCCATCTTTCATGGTGCGATTTACTTCTGGGTATTTAGCTTTGTGGCAGTTACTTAGCATCATGATCACATAGGACTTTTGGGACAATGTGTTCCCATTATCCAAGACGAGAGGGACACATATGTCCAGATAATAAAAATGGAAGTAAAACATTGCCTCTTACCAGTTTCTTGAAGGTAATCAGCTTCGTGAGTAACTTATCTGGCCTTAAATTTATGGATCAATCAAAATTTAATAGAAATAGGCGTATTTTCCAAAACAAAACTATTTAAGTTCGTACAGTATGAAATGAGCTAGTACAAGACTTCAAAAACGCGGGAATTGCATTACGTATGGTAGGGCCATCTATGTTCTGTGAATGAAAATACTTTCAAAAATGTTGGCAGGATTACTGGGAAAGTCTCCAATAAAGCAGAGAAGCTTTTCTGTCCCAAAAGATGTTTTTGAAATTTGCTTGGGACGTATATGTTCCGTTAGGTATGAAAGGGTTAAAGGGGCTTTTGCAAAAATCCCCTAAATTTAAAAAAAAACAAGTTCAAAGTTTTGTCAACTATTTTAGTAATTTTAATGTTTTGTAAATAGGGGTAAATAAAAAAATCTTCTCTTTTTTTCTTTAATTTATTTCTATTCTTTAAGGATTTAGCAAGAAATAATGTATGTCTTCGAGAATAAAATCGTAGATATAGATTAATTGTATAGTTGTTTTAAATTGCATAATTATATGGAATGTTATTTTCATTTTAATTTTTGGTTAAAGAGTGTTTTTTGATCATAAGCAAAACAAAAAGTGGCATTTTATGACTCGTTTATAAGTGTTGCAAAAGTTTTGTTTTTAACAGTTTAACACACACACAAAACATTTTTTAGAACAAAGTTCTTCTATTTTAAATTAATCACAGTAACATACTTTAAGTTGGAAATATAAATAGTAACAAATCATTTTGAAAGTAAGTAATGAATTTTTAAACAATAAATACTTTGTGTACCTCTCTAAATATTTAATGCAATCTGTAAACTTTTTGTTTAAATTTCATATTTTACAGAATCTGAGCGATTCTCAAGAGGATGAATTGGATCAGTATAAGGTAAGATTACATAGTTTCACCACATATTGCTTTTGTAACGTAGTGCTCCATCATAAATAATTAATTTTTCTCTCATTCAAATGTTATTAAAGTTCTAATAGTTTTTATTTTTATGTTTTCGTGCAAAGCAATCCAAATTAATTTAATAGATCCATGGTTACCATATACGGTGTTTATTTATCCACAAGCCATATTTCAAGTGAATGTTCAACACATATCAAGAAGAATTTTTATGTAGAAAGTGGGGTCCGAAATTAAAAGTTTTGGAGGGGAAAAAGTGGCTTTTATTTGTACGAGGTTCGGTGCAAAA
The DNA here is from genome assembly GCA_019973975.1 of Trichonephila clavata. Classification (NCBI taxonomy): domain Eukaryota; kingdom Metazoa; phylum Arthropoda; class Arachnida; order Araneae; family Nephilidae; genus Trichonephila; species Trichonephila clavata. Next base: position 84,789 of record BMAO01038981.1, on the reverse strand, counting down.
GTCACACACATGGCAACTATTTTTTTACTTGAAGGTACCACTCCGGTTGGAAAATGTGACATATGCAGATAAAAAGACATGATGTTAACTACATGTGTGGACAATGAATAGCACTGAAATATCGTAACTCACTAATTTATTACGGCAGTATACAGGGCAATATGGCATTCACGGTGCAAAAGAATGACAACACAGTACACATAACGTTGACATGACAATGCGTTTGTTGTGCGTTTCTCGATCTGTCTTTGCTTGTTGCCTCAATCCATGAGCTATTAACTTCATCCATGAGCTGCTCGATGACGCGGTACGCACTATGAGCGGTTGTCCCGAACGTTGCTCATCTCTGGTTGACAAACGTCCTTGTTGAAACTTTCCTACCTTTCCTACGGTACAGTAGGGCGTTATTCCCAAGGGCTTCCCTAAATTCACTGTGGCATTCCATCTCATTTCTCTCTCTGTGAACGGCTGTTTTGATGTAAAAGCGCTGCTCAACACGGGTTACTTCCATCTAACACGACACTCACCAACTGATTGATTTCACAGCCCTCGCTGCGCTACAACCAGCTATCACAGAGCCATCTGTTGTTCTGCATATACACTATGCCTGCAGAACTTCCACACGACTCATATACTTTTGTGATCCGTTCACATATCTACAAGAAAAAAAATAGTTGCCATGACTTATGCCCCAGCCCTCGTATTACTCATTAATGTAATTATTCTAAAGTCCCTCCACCAACATAGATACACAATTTGTAGTATCAAGGGTTTCTTTAGAGTAGGGGGGGGGAGGTACGATTTCAAATATACGAGGGGTCTCCGGAACAATTGCAGCAGAGGCTGAAAACCTAGCAATTAGGTGTTCTTCAGATTGAATAGCATTTTCCTAGATTTAATTTGAATTTAAGTCGCTCGCAGAGATAAGACGAGGACTTTTAGTGACATATTTTATATGTTTGCATCTTAATGAAGTGACAAGGATGACCGCTTAGCTTGCCTCCAATTTTCACACATCCATACCATGCCAGTGGGAGGACTTTGAGCCTCGACAGATGTAACATGAACCATCCTTTAACTCTGCGGTTCTTCAATAGTACTAGGTTTCAAGCACGCGATTCAACAATACGGGCACAAATTCATGACTCAACAACGCCAGGCACGAATTCACGAATATAGCCGCTCGATTTCCGTGGTAAAGTCTCCTAGATCAGTGTCAAATAGTACCCATAAGAGGAAATTCATACTTGATGAATCGCGTGCATGTGTTCTGTGACAACTTCCAGTATATACTCCATCGAGGGAAGTAAATATAAAATAGAGGTAGTAGTGCACATTAATGTTGACATGAGTTGAAAACCTACCCTCAGAAGCACGATGGAATTTTGATGGGTATCTGAAACTTTAAAATGTAATTCTCGAAATACCTAATTGATAAATTTGAAGTATATTATGCTGTAAAGTAAATATAGTAGAAAATATGTGCCGATACGAAAATCATTCACAAGGTGCACTCGTATATTATTGAGTGTAAAAGAAAACTCTGTCGTTTTTTTTCTTTAAAAAAAACGACAGAGTACTCATACGAATGTCGAAATTCTGTCCATTAATTCGTGCGACACACGAACCGAGAGCTTGAACACGAAACCAAGCCTTTTAATGTAGTCTGATGAATTCCAAGCCTGAACTTCACTTCTGTGGAAAATAACACAAGATTGGTCTTGATTTTTTTGCGTAGCATTTCGTTACTGACATATGATGGTATTCCTGATCTAGGCTCATCTTTCAAAGAAAAAAGACACCCAAGTGAAATTTCACAAACCATTTTTTGCATGTTCGAGCGGTTACTGCTTCCTCTCCAAACACGTCACACAAGTTTCTTTTTGACTTCATCATGTTATTCCGTGTTTGGAACTCGGACAACATACAATGTCTTAAGTGCACTTTTTCATCACTCACGTTGATAGTCTCCCCTCTCTCAAAAATTTAAATTAGCATTTTTCTGCACATTTTTAATAAATACAACACATTATGTTTGCAAAGCGTTATACTATTCCTTCAAGGATTGAACTCACACATATTAAACCCCTTATTCTTTGTCAGTTCAGCAAATCATTGTTTGAAAGTTGGGGGAAATCACTCAAATGAGTGACTTCGAAAGATAAAAGCATCGCACATGTGTATTTTAGGTTTCTAGTAAAGAAAAAAAAAGCGCTTAGTAAGGCGCCTTATTCTTCCGAATACACGAGGTACATATATATGTATGTGTGTGTATGTTTGGGTGTGTGCTTTTATATATATACATATTACTTAGGAAGAAAAAAGATTGAGAGTTTGGAAAGAAAAAATGTATACTAGTCAAGTAAAAAAAAATACAAATATTTCATTTTGTTTCTGAAATTTTGAAATGCAACTGCATAGATGTTTGCCTAAATTTACACAATGTATTTCCTTAATTGATTTCCTCCCTTTAAACAGAGCATGGTTAAATAAATGTATTATAAGAAGTTTGAGGTTGGATAGATTTTTTTTGTAAAATTAAACAATGTTAACTTTAAATTTATTTAATTATTCTAATTATGCAGTGTAAAGCAGCCAAACATATTTTTATAAGCAATATATAATAAAGGATACTCATCGAGATTTTTTGTGTGTGTTTTCCTTATAAATACCTTTTTTACTAACGATATTTTGGATTGAAACTCTCATTGATCTAAGAGGATCTATCGGGAAAATAACTTTGAATCAAGCCAAAAATGGATTTCCCTTTTTTCATGAAAACAAGAGATGCTTACAACATTTATTATTTTAATATTGACATGATCATGAACATTTGTTGTAGTTGGTTTAATTTATAACCTATAATGTTAAATTAGTGCATCCATACCACAATGCTATACGTGCGTGCTATATTTAATATGTTTACATTTTAGGACTGTATAGATAAACTTGGGGACGACTGCCTTGGAGATCAAAGGAAATGAAATTTTCAACGCCTTAAGAATAATATATATCCCTACCGAGTGAAGACGACTTGAGTCACATTTGAAAAAAGAAACTCCTTCAATTCTTTCATGAGTAGTCCATATAATAATTGTTATTCTTATGTAGTAAATTGTACTAATAATCTTGGAAAATAAAATACTCACTTCTTCACCTGGTTTCACTTTTCGTTTTTTATTCATCGTGAATTTATACTGATTGTATAGATTCAAACAATGTTTATTCTGTTTCGGTAAAAGAATACAAAAACCAAAAGAGATCATTTAGAATAATCATTTCATTAAAACACTTAAAAATTTCCAAGTGCTGGAAAGATCTTGGCTATGTTATTCAAATAGTATCGGTAGTGTTTTTTGTTCGAGCTGTTAACTTCTTTCTGAAACAAATTCTCAATACACAGCTGGCTTTTCTGACTGGAAACACGTAACAAGTTGTTTAGGAAATCATGAAAAATCTATTGCACATAAAAATTCAATGCTAGTTTGGTTGACACGAAAAGAAAATAAGTCTGTTTTAAATAAACAGTTACAGATGAGCAACTAAGAAAACATTCAGAATATTACCACAATATCCTCAAACGTGTCATTGTGGTAGTAAAGTACTTGGCTACAAGAGGTTTAGCATCTATAGGTACAGAGGAAGTTTTTGGCTCTCCTCAAAATGATAATTTTATCTGTGTCCTGGAACTGCTGAAGAGTTCGACCCCTTCATTCGGGAACATATTGAACAGCGAAAATTACGACAAAAATCGTTAATATCGTACTTATCAAAAACAATACATGAGCAAATATTTGAGATCATGGGCAAACAAATCATTATAACAATTACAATTCAAATAAATAACGATGACACAAAGTACTATTCAATTGTGATGGTTTCAACACCAGATTTGTCCCACAATGATCAACTTGTTATTGAACTACGATATTGTTTTCGGGGGAAAGTGTATGAAAGATGTGTCTCATTAAGATGACGCTGGTTTATACTTATTAAATTCTCTACAATATTTGTTAGAAACAAATGGACTGCTATTGGAAAATTGTTGGGGAGAGTTATTTGTTTGGTCGATATAATGGTGCAAGCTCTTCTAAAAAAAAGAAATTCGCTAATTATGTGCTGTGTGCTGCACTTTCTCTTAATCTGGTTGGTGCAACTGAAATTGTGAACTTCTTTGGATTAGTGCAACACAATATGTGTTTTCTTTTCTGCCTCTACCCTTAGGTGGGAACTTCTAAATCATGAAATTAAACTGAAATTTACCTTAAAAAGTTTAAGTCATACCAGATGGTCTTATCATTACGATGTGGTCGAAGCCTTAAAAGATAATTATGGTAATATCATGAATAATTTTAAGACATTTAGTGACAAGGAAAATGAGAAAACTGATGTTCGAAAAGAGGCAGTAAATTTCTTTAATAAATTAACAAATCTGGAAACTTCCACTTTAGTTATATTTTGGGAAGAAATGTTAGAAAGATTTAATTCAGTTAACAAAAATTTACAGACTCTTGTTTTGGACATCTGTGAAGGGAATTAATTAAAATTATGTCATTAAAATTGTTTATATAAGCAATGTACGACATGAATAAGATAAATTAAATGAGTATCAAGACGCAGCCAATAAATTAAATCCTAGTGTAGAAACAGAATGCTGCAATGTGTTAACAAGAACGGGTTATTTCACAATTTGCAGATAAATCCACAGAAAAAGTTGTGTATGGGACAGAAAAAATTGAAAGAGACACGCTTGTTGTTGCATTAGATAAACTAATCCTTGATTTAAATAGAAGAAGTAAAATGTATGCAAAATATAGTAAGAAATTAAAATTTTTGATGGATTTGCAGGATCAAAAGTAAGGAGAACGTTGACCTAGAGAGTGCGCGCGCTATTATTGATTACTATTCAGCTGATGAGATCCATGTTTAGTAAATGAAGGTGTTCCATTCAAAACTTATCTAAAACAAACTGAACTAGAGTTATATACCTGTAGAGATATGTTGAATTAATTTTTTAAAAGAAACTTGTGACGTTTTTCAAAATTTGAAAGATTTTTCTAAAGCTCCCTATTACTAGTTGTGAAGCAAAGGTGCGTTCTCTAAAACGTCCTATATGGGAAACAAATATAGGACGATAAGGACAAATACTAAACTTAATTATTTATCACTCCTTTCTATTAATACTGATCTCACCAAAGACTTAAAATGTGATGAGCAAATAAAAGAATTTGCTGCACAAAAATGTGGAAAAGCTTTTTTTTTTGTAAATTATGTTATTGTTCATAACGTATTTAAATTGTTTGAAATAAAAAAAATCGTAAGTTTTGTGTATTTAAATTTTTCCGCACAAAAAAATACATTTAGGAAAATGGCAAAAATTTAAATTATTTATATAGCTCCCAGATATTGTTAACCCTTTCGAACTTGGTTAACTGTGATTGACGAATATACTCGTCCTGGAAAAGGTGCAGAATTTAGTATCGTGACGAGTATACACGTCATGAGGAAAAAGTAGTGACCATTGTCTATTTAAATTCTAATTTTTGAGAAAAATAAAACATATTCTCAAATGACAAGATGTTTAAAATATTTTGAGGCCAGGCCAAAGTAAAATAAACGAATAAAAAAATATGAAAAATTTAAGATCAACTCATGCGTCCCGTATAAACCGGCTGAAACAATGTTAAGTTCGCATAACGAAATGATTTATATTGGATGGTAAAGTTTTTTAGATATTATTTAAGGCGTATGGTACCCTAAAAATCATTAGACTGTCGAAAAAATTTTATTGACTTATTTGATACCCAGAATCTTTATAAATATGCCTGCAAAATTTTAAAGCTTTACCTGCATTTTTCATTAAGTAATGGAGCAATGTTTGATGCTAAACAACAACACTACCTTGCCTACATTTCAGATTATCTGCTAGAAAGAGCCTGATAAAAAATGAATTTATTATTTTTCTAATGCGCATCAATGATATTGACATTATATATGCAGTAATAAATCATTTTAAGAAAGAGTTGAGCAATTCATGCAGAAATTCTAGTTTGTGAATTATTTACTGAAGATCAAATGGATTTGGTCAAGATTTAAAAGGTGAACGTGCTTTTTATGATATTATTATGAATGAAATTAAAACTTCAAAACGGATTCTCCCAAAGCACAAATACTAAATCTCATTTTGATAATTCAGATAATTAAAAAACTAATTCGCAAGAATAAAAAAACTCTCCCATTTTGACTTATTTGTTTTTGGTGATATATATATATCCCATATGTGCGAGATTCAACAATTTTATTATTAAAATATTTTAAGATATTTATTTAAACAAATGCACATATACAGTTCTTAGGTTTTGATGTATTTTACCTATAAATTGTTATTTGATTTTGCTTTTATTCGTGTACAATATTTAACATGCGAAGGCTTTTAAAATCAAGGAAATAAAAAATAAAGGCATAAACATCTTTTTAACATATTGTGCGTTAGCTCTGAGCATGGAATTAGCGTTGAAGTGTGTGTATTTATTTTTTAAAATAATTATTAAGATAAAGTTTTATGAAATATTGATCTTTCATTCGTTTTTTTCTATATGTTCATTATGGCAGTATGCTGTTTAATTGTTCTACATTTATGCAATTTTTTATAGTAAGTAGTTTTAAATAAATTAAATAGCATTTCAAAAAAGTTTCAGACTATTCGATGAATATATATCATGCTATTCATGGAATGAAAACTTCAAACTCATATTTCTCCATGTTGAAGTTTTGTACGTATACTGTTATTCAAAACCCTAAGGCTGTTTTGATAATTGAAGTATGGCTTGAAATTTTTTATACATGTTCTGAAATGTATGTTTTGTAAAACTATGCATGGAATTAGCACTAACATGCTTATTACTTTTTCTAAAAAATTTCAAAATCAAAATTAATGTTTTTTGGGAATTTTTGGAAGTTTAACTATAAAAAAATTAATAAAAAATTAAAGAGCAGCAGCAGAAAAAACCCCATGCACAGTTTTATGTAGTATGTTATAAGGTACTTGGAAAAAAAAATGTTTGAAAGAAATTAAATGTATTTAAAAAGCCTTAGGGATTTAAAAAATGCTCAAAAAAGCTAAAATAATTTAAATTTTACAAACATTTTGCAACAAATTAAATTTTTTTTAATTGGAATTATTATTAAATATTAACCTGTATGAAATACAATTAAAACCAAACATCAAATATTAAAAATAGAAGAAATTGTGAATATGGTACCATATCGCCTTAAAAGTCACACTTTACTGGTGTTCTATTTGCAAAGTCCCATTATGTAGAGTACTCTTTTTCGTTGAATACCACTTCAAAGGAATAATTTACATATAAATTCTTACTTTTATATTTAGTTAATTTTTCTTACATTTTTCGAGTAATATATATATGTAACATCTGTTTATGTTAATCAGATAAATAAATATTAGTAATAAAATTGGCAATTTTATAAAATAACCCCTTTTTTTATCCAATATTTTAAAAGCGACACTTCTCTGCGATTGACGAATGTACTCATCATCGCCCTATTTCAGTGACGCACGTAGTTGCGTGATCTCAAACGGGAGCACCATAGTTAACTGGTTAAAAATAAACACTTAGAGAGTATATGTGAAGATAAACAACTTAAAAATTATATATAAAAGTTAAAGAATGTTTTTTAGGAACTAACCGAAGCAGAGCAGGAATAATTGGGAAAGTTTAGGATAAATTCATTTATTTTTATGCACAACTTTAATTTTCTATTTTTGCTAGTTACTTATTAATGAAATGAATGAATTCAAGTAAATAAGCATTGATATTTTGATAAAGTTCGACATTATTAATTATAATGCATTCTTCAAATAGAGATTCGAATAGTTATCGACACTCATTTAATCTGAGTATAGATTAAACAGAAAAAGCTAAGAAATTCTTTGTATTGTAATTCCATATAAATTTCTATTTTTATTACCTTAAAATCCGTTGTATAACGCGCACTTTAGCACATAAAATAAGGTCGATTGTAATGGGTAAGTGTTATAGGCTGTGTATAAAAGTGAGAGATTTAAAAATAAAATAGATGAGCATTGTAAAATAAATCAGACTTCCGTTTATTTAAAAAATATCACATTCTTTATGAACTTATATGTTTGTAGTTCTCGAAGTATATTATTTTTATCTAAAAATTGAAATAATACCTCGAATAAATGACTTCAAAACATAAGAGGATTGCTCATGTCCATTCCAGGTTTCTTCGTAAAAAAAAAAGGGGGGGGGGTGAGTGTCATACTGCGAATATACCTAAGAATTAAAAATTGCAACTTGAATGTGTTGCGGCGCGTTTTAACGTATATATTATTATTTAAATATATTTTTACAAAACAAAAAAAAAATAATTAAGCTCATATCTTTCTTTTTTGTTGCAGTCAAACATTTTCCCGCGGAAAAAATGACACAACTAATTTCTATCTTGATGGTATTTATTTTAATTATGTTTTTGCTAATATCACACTCTAACTTCGCATTTTGAACCTCAATTAAGGTCCATTAAGACCAACCTCAATCTGCCAAACGACGAGGCATAGATTCAACAAGTTTCTGGAAATGTTCCACGGAAATGACTTGACAAATATTGGCTAAAGCTGTCCATAGTTCAGTAAGGTTCGTTGGTGTTGTATGATGGCCTTTCACGCCTTGTTCTCAAATATCTCAAAGATGCTCAATAGGATTTAAGTCTGGACTTCTAGCTGCCCAGTTTATGATTGAAAAGTCAGAGAAATGCTCATTCAACAAGCCAGTAGCTAACCGAGACTTGTGTGAGCTGCAGTTGTCTTGCTGGAAAACTTCATTGCCGTGCGGATAACAGAACAGCATACGCGGATAGAGGTAATCCCCCAGCCACTCTACGCACCGAATTGCACTGAGGCAGGTTGTTACACACAGCAAAAAATCCCAAACAGTGCCTCGAAAAAACACCCCAGACCATGATTGAGCCACCATGGCATGCAGGATCATGGCTTCATGAGCCTGACGCCATATTCTCAGCCTCCCGTTGGATTTAAGTAGTCGGAATCGACATTGATATCTCCGTGCTACTAGTTTCCAGTCTTCTAATCTCCAGGCAAGACGTGTAGCCCGATGGAGAGCATTGAGCAATGGTACTATCGTAGGTCGCGGCTCTCGAAACCCATACGTTGAAGCGAACGTTGAAGAGTCCGTTTATATAGTCTGTGTGACTGGCACCGTCATTCAGCTGGTGGTAATTTGAGATAATGTTTACTTCGCTGGCTACGTATAATAATACTAAGTCGACTCTCCCCACGTTCTGCCAAGGCTAATTGTCCTTTGCAGTTGGCCCGATTGCTAGTTATTTTTCCACCATCCGTGTATTCTTGGTGTACTCTTGACACTGATGACCTTGAAAATCCTAGCTGTCTGACGATTTCGGAAATTTAATGGTCCATGCTTCGCGCACTACGATTTGTCCGCGATCGAATGCGTTTGAACCGGGCAGTTTACCCATATTGCAATTCCAACAACTAATTCAAAACAACCACAGTACAAGCGCTATATATGCAGTTACCACAACGCCCTCACTTGCATAAATGATACGCAGCGCTACACAATTTGCATAGCCCTCACTATCCGTAATTCTATATTGCTTCAGTGTATTAGTGTAGAAATAAAATATTTTACGGAAAAAAATAAAGTATTTTAACAATTACATTCCTTCTGTTTTTTTGTTTTTTAAGGAAAACATATAAAAAACTTAAATTTGGTCTTAGATAACAATTGAAACAAATATATTTATTAAAATGTATTTAGTGAGGAGTTTTTTACCGTCTATTTTACAATGAAAAAAATATATGTTAGGAAATGTGTATTTCTACACTCTCTCTCTCTGTCTTTATCTCTCTCTCTTTGTCTTTATCTCTCTCTCTCTCTCTCTCTCATATATATATATACACTGCTGGCCACCATAAATGCAACACCCTGAAGAAAGAACGACTATAAGAGGAAATTTACAACATGCATAAGCGGAGGTGAGATATTCAAATGATTAGAATTTCAGCGCAGACACACCTCACGCACGCCTGTGGCGCCACCTCAAAGCACTATTTAAGGCTTGGAGATTTCGACGATTTCAAGTTCGGCAATTGTGTTTTTCTTGGGGTTTTTTCAAAAAACGATCAGTTATGTCTCGTAGAAAACTGTGATCAGCTTTTGATCTAGTATCTGTTTTCAACAGAGGAAGGATAGTGGCCTACCGAGACTGTGGATTATCTTTCAGCGAAATCGGTAGTCGTGTTGAACGAAACCAAAAAACTGTAATGCTGATATGTGACCGTTGGATGCAGGAGGATTCGACGGACCAACGTGGTCGATAGCATCCACCTCAGTGCACCACTTCACGAGAGGACAGGCAAATTGTGCGCATGGCAGTGACGGACTGCTTATTCACATCACGAACCACAGTACAGCACATTGAGTCTGTAACGCATCATTCAGTGCCTGTGCGTACCATTCCACGCCGTTTACAGCAGAGTGGTCTGTCCGCTAGACGTCCATTGCTTGGTTTACCCTTGAAACAGAACCACAGACGTCTCCACCACCAATGGTTCGATGAAAGAAGGATGTGGGCGGCAGAATGTAATGAAGTTGTCTTTACTGACGAATCACGCATCTGTCTGCCACACCACGATGGTTGGATTCGAGTCTGGAGACACCGAGGAGACAGGATGCTGAACAGCTGCGTTATGAACCGCCACACTGATCCTGAACCGGGTATCATGGTATGGGGTGGTTTTGGATATCATTCTCGCACTCCTCTAGTACACATTGCCAGTACTTGAAATGGCCAGCGCTACAACTCCGAGATGTTGAAGCCAGTTGTCCTTCCTTACCTTCAGGGCTTGGCCACAGCCATATTTCAAAAGGATAATGCGCGACCATACGTGGAACGCATTGTCCAAAGTTTCTTCGTCAATCACCAGATTGAATTGGTTCCCTGGCTGGATCGCTCTCCGGATCTTTTGCCGATAGAAAACATGTGGTCCATGGTTGCTCAACAATTGACCGAGATTACACCCCCAGCTGCCACACCAGATCAACTTTAGAAATGTGTGGAAGCTGCTTGGTCTTCTGTACCCCAAGAACATATCCAAAGTCTCTTTGAATCAATGCCGAGGCGTGTGGCAGCGGCGATCTCCAACAACTGCGGCTACTCTGGCTACTGTGATTCTGGAAGGAATCACACTTCATAGAAGTCTATAATCATTTGTTACTTGGTCAACATGTTATCTACAAAATAAATTTTATTGTGCTGTCATGTCTTTCTTGGTGTTGCATTTATGGTGGCCAGCAGTGTATTTATATATATATAAAGGAGAAAAGCGACTGACTGACTGACTGACTGACTGACTGACTGACTGACTGACTAATCACGAAATCTCTGGAACTATTCAACCTACAGACTTGAAATTTGGAAGACATGTTCCTTTGATAGAGTAGACATCAGCTAAGAAAGGAATTTCCGAAATTCGAAACGCAAGGGGCGTTACGGGGGGTTAAGGGCTTTAATAATAATTGTTTCCATGTTTAAACTACTTGATGTACAATCTTGAAATTGGGTAAGCGGATTCCTTTCAGAGAGTAGAGATCCGCTACAAAATGAGTTTGCTTAAAATCGACCCTCAAGTGACGTTGCAGGGGCTTAGGGGGCGTTATAGAAAATTATTTCCATTTTTAAACTATTTGACGCACTGTCTTTAAATTTCATATATAGATTCCTTTCGTAGAATAATGATCAGTTACAAAACGGGTTTTGTGAAAACAGACTTCTAAGTGGCGTTGCGGGGGATTAAGGGGCGTAATAGATAAATATATCCGTTTTTAAACTACTTCACCTACCTGCTTGAAAATTGGTAGGTAAGTTTCTTTCCTGGAGTAAATATCCGCTACAAAATGGGTTTTGGGAAAATTGACCCCCAAGGGGTGTTGCGGGGGCGGGGGTTTAAGGGGCGTTATAAATTCCTATTTTTAAGTTATTAGACGTACAGTCTTGAAACTTAGTATAAGCAGATTCCTCTCATAGGGTAGAGATACGCTAAAAATGGGTTTCATGAAAATTGCTCCCAAGTGGCGTTGAGGGGACTTAAGGGGCGTTATAGATAATTATTTCCATTTTTAAACTATTAGACGCACAGTCTTTATATTTGATAAAGAGATTTCTTTCATAGAGTAGATATCAACTATACGAAGGTTTTGTGAAAACAGACTTCTAAGTGGCGATGGAGGGGAATAAGTGGCGTAAGAGATAAATATTTCCGTTTTTAAACTATTTGGCCTACCTGCTTGAAAATTGGTAGAAATGTTTCTTTCATGGAGTAAATATCCGCTACAAAACGGGTTTGGAGAAAATTGACCTCCAAGGGGTGTTGCGGGGGGTTAAGGGCAGATATAAATAATTATTTCTTTTTTTAAACTATTAGACTCACAGTCTTGAAATTTGGTTAGCAGATTCCTCTCATAGGATAGAAATACACTGCAAAATGTGTTTTGTGAAAATCAACCCCTAGGTGGTGTTGCGGGGGTTCAAGGGGCGTTATTGATAATTTTTTTGCATTTTTAATTAATTGGACGCACAGTCTTCAAATTTTGCTAAGCAGATTCCTTTCATAGAGTGCAATTCCCCTACAAAATGGGTTTTGTGAAAACAGACCCAGAAGTGGCGTTGCGGAGGCTCAATTGGCGTTATAGACAATTATCCCCATTTTTAAACTGTTAGACGTACAGTCTTGAAATTTGATAAGCAGATTCCTTTCGCAAAGTAGAGAACCGCTACAAAATGGGTTTCGCGAATATCAACTACCAAGTTTAATTTCGGGAGATTAAGAGGCGTAATCGATAAATATTTCCATTTTTAAACTACTTGATCATCCTGCTTGAAAATTGGTAGGCATGTTCCTTTCATGAAATAGAGTTCCTCTAACAAAGAGTAAAATGAAAATTGACCCCTAAAGATGTTTGCGAGTTGTCAAGAGGAGTTATAGAAAAAAAATTCCTGTTTTTAATTGTTAGACCCATATACTTGAAGTTTGTTAAGCATGTTTCTTTTGTTGAATAGGGATCCACTAAGAATAAATTTTAAGCAAATCAAGTTCTGGGGGTTGCAGGGGGTTACTGGGACGTATTGACAAAAAAAAATGCTTTTTTCGAGCTACAAGGACTATAATAATGAAATTTGGTTTGCATTTTTCTTTTGTTGAATCGAAATCTGCTAAGAGCGGTAATTTTGGTAAACGGCTCTCAACGGGATTACGGGGATATTTATAGTAAAACTTTTGCTTTTTCTGTTAGATTTAGACTTGAAATTTGGCTTGCATGTTCAATTTACGGAGTAGAGATCCACCGAAAATTGGTTTTGCGGGAATCCACTTGGTTTTTGAGTTACGAAAGAGCAAACATCATTCTATGCTTCAATTTTAGAGATTTTTAGAAAATACAAATTAGACGAATTCTGCCCTTTTTTTTATCAACACGTGACAGTTACAGGTATAAGTATATTTTTCAATTCAATCGAATTCTTAATGCTAGGACTTAGATATCAATAATTTATACATATATATAAGCAGTAAAAATTTATAAAACATCATGAAATACCCAGCGAAGCGGGCGGGTAACAGCTAGTATATATATATAAACGACGACGATGAAGGAATTGCCCGATTGTAATGAAATTTCGTATGCAAATTCATTTGTACGGAACATGCAAATGAATAAAATTTATTCCACTGAATGAATAACGGGAGCTAGAGTATATCAGAGCTGTGCACTCAGCTGTTGTCTGTAAGAAGTTATTCTGTATCTGATTGTCAGAATTTCTGCTGCATTGCTATATAAGATACCTTTAAACGACTGGAAAAATGTCTCGCCATAGGATTCGAGTTCATTACGAGCAACTGTCAGAATTTGAAAGAGGTCGTATCATAGAATTGAAAGAGGCAGGTTGTGCAAATCGGAGAATCCCTCGCCATATGGGTCAAAGTGATGCGGCCATTAGAAGATGCTGGCAAGAATGGGTGGACATTGGCAGATTTCAGCATCATGATGGTAGCAGTTGACCTAGAGCCACAGCAGATCGGGAGGACAGATTGATCGTCAGATCAGCTGTCACATCGCTTGATTCATCGTTATCAACCATCAGACGTGTGATCCGCACAGGAGTGTCCACCATGTTCATTCACAGACAGCTGATAGAGCGAAATTTAGGCTCGTTCCGATCGCTACGCCACCTGCCACTCACACCTGCACAGTGTACAGCCAGATTATAGTGGTACATGGCTCGATCAGGTTGGAATCATGCTGATGGGAGACGTATAGTGTTTAGCGACAAATCCCCGCTTCCAACTGTGTACTGAAGATAATCGAAGACGTGTTTGGAGACGCCCAGAGAAGCATGCCAATCCTGCTTTCACTATTGCATGCCACGCATGTCTTCAACGAGGAATTATGGTCTGAGTGACATTTCTTTTGACAGCCGACTTCATTTGGTTGTTATTAGAGGCACACTTACAGCACTGTGGTACGTCAACGACATTCTGAGAACTGTTTTGCTACCGTTCCATTTGCAGTACTCTGATCTTATTCTTCAGCTAGATAATGCCAGACCACATACGGCACGTCATGTTATGAACTTTTTTACAGCTTGTCAAACACTTCCTTGGCCATCCAGATTGCCATATCTTTCTCCAGTTGAGCATGTCTGGGTTATGAGGGAAAGGCGACTGCATTTACCATGGAATGTTGATGTTCGGGCCCGACAATTGGAAAAAAATTTGAGAGAAGTACCGCTGATGACCATCGACGTGCTTTATCACTCTATGCTACGTCGTGTGGTAGCTTGCATCCTCGCTAGAGGTGGGTCAAAACCTTATTGAGTTCGTTACTTTGTAACTCTGAAATAAATCATTCAATTTTTCTGAAATTTTAATCATTTTCTATTCTGTACATAATTGTTCTCCCCACCATTTTTTGTCTTTATCGGAACACTCGTTCTTGGTGCGTCTTTTTTTGTTTTAGAGTATATATAATGTGCTGTTTTATGAATATGCTCTTCAACTTCAATTCTTTTACAGCATGTGAAAAAAATAGCTTAATTTTTATTAATACAGGGTAACCTAAACTCAATGTCAAGCGGTTATGAGCTAGAAGGGGGTGGGGGGTGTCATATCAGTTCTGGAATTTTTTTAAAAAATTTATGTAATTTAATTTAGTGACTACTAGCATAGTTTTGAAAATGGGGAAAATTGACACCTTCCGGGACATCATCAGATACTGTGACCTCAAATTTCAATATTTATATAATAGTTCTTTTTTTTCTTTTCGTAAGATTTCCTATCCTTACAATTAATCATATTCCCTAATCAGACAAAACACTTTGCTGGATTAGTTAAAATTAACGTTATTTGTCTGAGTTAAGGTTTGAGAAATGATGTCACCTACCTTTGACATTACTTAAAAAAATACATACTACTCTAGGAAAGTTCTTCAAAAGATGACCCATTTAGTTAAGATTTCAAAATAGCACAATACTTATTATTTTTATCCATAGAAGTCATAGTTAATTTTTGAACTAGCAAACCATCTTCACATTAAAAACATCTCTGTTGACGCCTTACACCACGTCATTAGGCACTGTGACCATAAATTCCACATTTTCATCGTGAGTTCCTCACTAACCCTGATCTTACATAGCTGTGCTTTTAATTACAGTCACAAATCAAGCAAAACACTTTGCTGATTAGTTAATATTAACGTTGTTTGAATCAGCTTGAGAAAATTATGTCACCTAACTTTGACTCTTTATAAAGAGAAAAAATTACACACTAACCTATTCAAGTTGTGGGAGAGGGGTCCTAACTGGCACCCCTCTCCTCTCTTCCGGCGCGTTCTAGGTGTGGGGGGAAACAAACTCCATAATAACACAATTAGATTTATTCAAACTTTAAACACACACTTAAGCAATCACAAGTTAAATTATAAGAAGAAACCTAGGAGTGATATCTAAAGCGTCGATTAATCCTAATATTCAATTCCAAGTAAACCCGACTACCAGAAATGGATAAGGAGAGCAAGCACTAATGAATCGATGGCCGATTCTGATTATACTATCTTAAATCTTCAATCTAACAATTTAATCTCCAAAATTACCTTTAAAACGTGAGCTAGGTTTGTGAAGGAACTATTCCAATATTAGCACTTACCGTGACGGCTTCACGGCTCCTTCTCCGCTTACATCTACAAAACCTATAGACTTTATATAGTCGAACTAATTAACATATATCTATCTCGTGTTTTTCTTGAAAGGCTGTGAATTAATATAAATGCTAGCTCCAAAGTTTCCCCAAGAGGATTAGTAAGAATATCTCGCGAATAGCCCCGTCACAAAGTTATTTCAAAGGATGTGTTCCATATAGTTAAAATTTCAAAATGGTACAACATTTGCTGCTTTTCTATCCATAACAATCAGAGCTTTTATTTTTTTACAAAATGTGTTCAGTCAGAATTATTGTTTTTCAGCAAATGTGTTTAGTAAGAAAAAAATTTAGGTGTGTAACATAAAAAAAAATAAAGCATTAAATTTAAAAATAAGCGTATGAGTCGTAAATAACTAGCTAAATTTACTTCTTCCACTTCCTCTAGCAAACTCTTAGTGCAATACAGTTACGTTTTCGATTGACTAAATATAGTAAGAAGGCAAACACTTAAAACATTTAATTCATTAAATTATTTTTTTAAAAAAACCTTCTTTATTTTTGTATTTATTGCTTAATATGACGATTGAGATTGTTTTTTGAGATACATTAACTTTGTAAAAAAAATAGCAATACTTATTTGAGATAGAAAAATAGCGAGTGTTGTACCATTTTAGAATATTAGCTAAATGGGGAATCTTTCAAAATAACTTTCCTAGTGGAGTATGCAATATTTTTTCTTTTTATGAAGAATCAAAGTAGGGAGACATCCTTTTCTCAAACCCTGATCCAAATAAACTACGTTAATTTTAAGTAACCCAGCAAAATGTTTTGCTTTCTTTGTAACTGCTATAAATAGAACGGCTATGATTGCTAACGTTAGGAAAAAATCATTTCAAAAGTGTGATATATTTGGTCACAGTCCTTAATGATATGATGACGGTTATCAATTTTTCAGCTTTCAAAAAATATACTAGTCATCACCTTAAGAAGTGATAAGGAATTGCTTCTTTTTCCCCCACAAGTACTGATTTGAATGTATCTTTTACCATGTGCCCGCTTGACGTTGAGTTTCGGCACACCCTGTATGAATTTATTCAATTCATATTTATTTGTTTATTTCATCGTAAATGTATAACTATGTTCGTTGTGAAAATAATTCAATATGATTTCATACTTGATAAAGAAAAAAAAACATCACTCAAAATAATGAGTATTACAAGGCAAAAAAAGATCTGTAACTGCTATTTTCATCATTTTTGTTAGATTGCTAGATTATTTGTATTGCTAAAACGAACTATAATAACAATTTAAAGAACCTTATCTCCGTATATATAATATATTAAAATGGAAATCACATCACAAAATTTAAAATTTGACGTTTTTTTCCTAATAATAACTATTCACTTGAATTAATAAATGGTACACTATTTTAAAAGTATCTATAAAAAGCAGGACTTCTGCACATACAGTGTCCAGAAAGTATCTTGTCTCTTCAATCTGAAGAAAATGAAGTTCTACGGCTTACTATCGTCGGTTACTTTGTTGTTGTGTGTGGCAGCAGCGCTTGCTAAAGATGATGTTACACTGCTAGCTTTTGAAGTTCTAACAGTTCTGAAGTGTGCAGCCACATGTAAGTTCTTCTTAGTATTGGCCATACATTTCTAATGAGGTGTTTCGGTGATAATGCAAAAACTTCTTAAAGTTATTAGAAAATTGTTATAATATGATTTTAACTTATTATGGTTTTTTCTATAACTATTTTTTAGAAAAAATTCTACACATCATGATGTAAGGAAGAAAATGATACATTTAAAATATCGCTTTATTGAAAAAAACCATTTAGTAAATACAGTTAGGTCTCTATATAACGAACCGTATAAATGGATAAATTTACAAATTTCTCCATTTTACGAACGTTTTCAGGGAACCAAGAGTATTTTACTATTTTCTTCGTAAAATAATCTCTAAATGGCGAGGTGTATTTTTTATTTCATGAACTTTTTCTCATAAATTTCATTTTTTTCCCCTCCTTTTTAAAAAAAAAATATTTTTGGACATTTTTTAAATTATTCTCTCTGTTAACACATTTTATGGTAATCAATGACATAGAACTGATTTTAGCTAACTAACCAAAAGCGATCAATTTGTCGTAATAATTTAATTAAAAACTTAAATCAAATGAACAGATTATATCTGTAATTAAATTTAAGGACGCATGAGAGGTTGTGTATGTTTGAAATTATTGGTAGTAAAATAATTATATTAAAAATTACGTATAGGCTTGAAATCAGAAAATATCATTAAAAAGTTCATTAATGTTAATATAAAATTACTCTTCTAAAGTAGAAAATACAGTGTATTTCTGGGGAATGTTTTTTCCCATTATTTTCCTTGCAAATGTCTTTTTAATGTGTGAGATATATATATAAAAATACATATTAATTTACAAAAAAAGTGCAAAAAATTTTTGTTTTAAATAATATATAGTGCTTATTAATTTAAAATTTTTTTGTTTTCTAAAGTATACTAAAAGATGAACTCTATTTAACGAATTTTCCATACAACAAATTTTTTTTAGCGGATTTAGCGACTTCGTTTGAATAGAGATCCGAATGTAATTTTGAATTACTTCTTTATGTAGCCTCTATATTCGTAAGCTATCAAACTATACATAAAAAATATAAAAAGGAAATATACAGTGATATTTAATTACTTAATATATATATATAAATAGATTTTTAAAATGGTGCGTGATAAATATCTCAAAAAAATCAAGTCTTGAACCAAATGTAGCGATGAAATCAATGTTTAATTTACAATAATATTTTTTAAACTGTCTCATTCAGCATCTATAATTAATAACAATGCTTTTTGGTTATTCAGATGAAACATTTGATCGAACAATTTTATAATGTAAAAGAGAACTGGCTTATCCATGCTGAATTCGTATAATCTTTGTAAAATAAGAACTACACACCAAAATTCAGATTTAAATATATAACAAAGTAGAAGTGTTTTCTTTTTCTGTTATTTATAATCAAAATATGTTTTTTATTTATTATTATTATTGCAATTACCAAATAATATGAAATATATTTTCAACACGTTGCATTATTTTATTTCATTCATGCATCAATCACGCCATGCAATGAATTCTTGAAAAACAAGTTCTATCCCTGTTTTAAGACATTTCCCAGTAAAATTGAAATTAATTATATAATTTTAATTACCGAATAATTCAGCAGTTAGATAATACAAAGAATGTAATCCATTATCATAGAGAGTATAATAAATAATATGATCTGAATGCCTTGTTATATATTATACCATGTATATATTTCGAGTTTATGCAACCTAAGATATCTAGAATATACTGATATAAATTAATTTATTAAATAAACAATAAGTTCTTTTGATTTTCAAATTTCCCTCTTTTATGTTTTTCTCTAATTTGAGTAGATGAATTACATTAAAATGTATACGAATACAATATTATATTATTTACATATTTTTAATTCAACGCGTTGCATTTGTAAACAGTTACAAAAATTATTTCTATATACTTATTCACATTTTCAAAATTAGTTTGTCAAGCAAATATATTCCTTTTTAGCTGGAGACCAAGATTTATGTGACAGATTTGAGCAATGCACTGCTATTTTGACACAACCAGTACGTATTTCCCTTTTAATTTTTACCGATATCATAAAATGCATACAAATTATTCAATCCATTTGCTATTTCAAAAAAAAAATGTTTTAAAAGAAACACATGTAAAAGTTAATAGACATGCTGTATTTTTTTACTGGAATCAATAATTATTAAAAAATACGAAAATAGTTCAATGAATTCTGATTTTATTATTGAAATAACCCACTATCCCACTATCTTCATGTTATTATATTAATGGAAATCAAAAGTAAATCGCTCTGGGAGTTGTAACACAGGTCCCATCGTTTCGGCAGCAGGTCTATGTCTTCACTTTAGAAAGAACGTGGTTAATTTTTGAGAAAGTCCTTCCCATCTTCCTTCACTTCATTGTCCAAATAGAAATTTAATACTGTTTTAAGTGACCCAAGGGCCTAGAAATCACAGGGTGACACATCTAGACTGTACGGTGTGTGCTCTAAAAATTGTTGAAGTTGCCTTGGGAGTAGGGAGATATGTATGCGCGGATATTGCCATGGAGATCCGATATCGATCACTGCTCTTCTCAAAAACTTTACATCAACTAATCCAAACAGTGCTCGCCATAGACGGCCTCTATTCAATGATAGATGTCCACATTAAACTCACTTCCTGCAATTATAAACAGTACTACCACACATTGTTCCGATCTGGACGCATTCCCCAACGGCATGGCTTTACTTTCGATAAATTTCCTCTACCACTAGTTTCTCTGTTAAACATCGTATGCAGTGTACACTTCTGACCGTCCTTCGTGCCCCTGCTTGGTGGCTCTGCTATAGCTGCACTCAATCTGACGCAATCGCATTTGTCCACTTTTCATTTGGGCAACTCTTATACAATCGTATTCATATTTCTCACAGTTTCAATAAAAAGTATGCGTTTACTTGAAAAGCAGAAAAAAATATCAAGATTTCAAAAAAATTAAATAAGCTATAGGTTTCAAATACCATTTAAAATCTGCTGTTCTGTCTTACCTCCAGGCTCAACATTTAAACAACCGCTCAAACAACAATTATATAATTAAGTTGTGAGCGACTTTATCCTGAAGTCGCTCCCACACCGTTCTGCCTACCTAAGGGTGTGGGGAGAAACAAAGCATGAACAGAAACGTCCATAATAATTATTATTTTATTATATTATTAAAGCACACTAATCAACCACAAGTGTTACACCACAAGAGGATGCCCTAGGAGTGATATAAAGAAAACAATAAACCCTAAGTGAACAAGCGCAAGTAATCAGTTTACTTGAACATAATCTATCTTTGACTATAAATTCCGAATCCAGTAACTTAGTTAACTCCGTTCTTAACTCAAGTTGTGAAAATCAATTAAATCTCACCTTCGTACGCCGCAACAGTTTACCCGCTCCTTCTATCTTACAATTACAAAACCCTGACTGTATATTGACAAACTAATCTCCATATCAGGGACTCTTCTTGAGAGGGATGGCTGTGAATTAACTTGAAAGCTAGCCCAAAGATTCCCCCAAGAGGATTAGTGTGAAGGTCGCGTGATGATCCGTCACAAAGTTAGAATAAATTTGTTACGCAGCCTAAGGGTACTTAATCATCATTTCTTGTTTAACAACTGTTTAAATGTTTTTCTCTCTTACTCTATGAGAGAAATATATCTTACAGAAAAATTGAACAATGTTGCTTAATTAAATTTGTAGTATATATCTGTACTGATTTTTGGAAACGAATATAAGCTTACTGGAAGGAACGGAGTCAAAAATCATACGTGAGTGAATTAATATTAACGTCGCACTATTCAGCTACTCGAGGGCTTTCAGCGACGGACTTTGTCATTTTGAACCATCGTCAAGTGACGAGGACGACACCTGAGCTGGCACCTCTCTGACCTAACTTCAACACCACACCAACGGGAGGACATTTGAGCTTCAACAGATTTAACGTCAATCGGCTCCTACATGGTAGATCTTCAGTGGTTCTAGACTCGAACTCATAGCTCGACACGCCAAACACGAGTCCGTTACCTTGACCACTAGATTTCCAGCCCTCTACAAATCATACGTATGAATTGAACTGTGCAATAAAAAAAGGCATGCCTTTTTTGTTTAATTCTCACATATGTTTTATGAATATTTTACATCTTTTATATAAAATTTAAATTAGTGACGTCGGCTCAGTATTCGAACACTACCGGCAATACTAGTCCATTTTGATTAACAGGGTGATCAGAATGCTTAGAAGGGATATTGTATCTTCCAAAAAAAACCCTGGATTTCTTCTCCCATGCCCGGGGGAAAATAGATGCGAGTCGTTTCGGAGGGTGGCTTAGATGTTGCATATTTTCTCTCTCCGACACCCAAGCGATTTTAGTCTCAGCGATTTATTGAAAGAATACCCTTGTGAACAGCATCCTTTGTTGGATTAGCCTCGCACTTGTGGACTTCAAACTATTTGAATGAAAAGGAATACCAGTCTTTCGTGACAAAGACATATCTTCAGTGTCAAAGAGACAGGGCGATTTATAGCTTTCCACCCCCAGATGGTAAACTAGGTATGGTGCCAAAGTTGGTTTCCGACGCGCCAGCCTATTGTCTCCAAGCACTGATAGAGTGGGATTTAAGTAAGGACAGCCGTGTGCAGATCTGCAACTCTCACCAGTCGGAGAGGATTAAGGGCATGAAGGTTTTCCGCCCAGGGGGTTTAAGTGTCGGCTCGTAAGTTGACGGGGCCTTCTCGATCTCCTTCAATTTTCACCATTACTATCCGCGTTTGTTTTTTCTTCTTCAAAGAGACTCGATAAAGTTTGCCGGAGCAAGCGCACCTCAAGGCCAAGAGATAGCAACGACTTGAGTGAACTGGCTTTGGAAAGGGTTGTAGGGGATAGCCGTACCCAGAAACCAATCATTTCAAGAACTTTCAACCTCAATAGGGACTAGAAATTTCTTCAGGAAAAGGATATGAGGAGCAAACATTTACTACTGCATTTAATGTTATGTTTTATTTATGTGGAATAAAATGCCTTTTGGCAAAAAAGCTATGTGAGCCCCCACACTACCAAGTAATGAAGTAATTTTACTCGATCACACCATAACAAACTCTTGCTTTAGCTGAATATTGAAAAATTTCACTGTTTTTTTTTTACAGTATTTAGATGTTTATCAGTCTTGCGTCGTAGAAGTACTTGGTAATGACGATATCGGAAAGTGTACAAGTGATGAAGAATTGTATTTTTCAGAAATTAACCGTAAAAAGGTAATGTATAATGTAGTGAATATGTTATGATTTTCATTTATCAATAAAATACTAATTCTCATGAAAGAAAAAGAAAAAGAAAATTGACTTTTATCTTTTAAGCTTCTTATTACTACTTTCAAAATCTTATTAAAGCAATATTTTCAATTGTTTTTTATTCTCCTCTCTGTTACAATACTGTGCAATACATATTTCTTTAATTTATCTTTTAATAATAATCGAGTTATCTGAATTTGAAACTGACTTATCACATACATATTTTTTTCTTTAAATTTATTAAAATTTTTAAACACGAAATAAGATGGATTCAGAAGCGTACAAACTACACTCATGTCCATAAATTAAGGATAATTCAGAATCACACAGAAATTGAACTCTAAAATAAAAATTTCACCTGTAGAATTATCACACACATCTTGAAGAAGAATATGCAAATTACAGGAAACCACCAGATGGCGCAGATAAAACGTCACAATGACGAGAGTGTAAGAAAGGGGTATATAAGGAATGGTGGCAAAGAAGTAAAATTGCTTACACGCGCTTTAAAAGCTTTCAGTGCAATAACCGCATAGTTATGGCACAAAGGAAGCATTTGGATGATTTTTTACGGGGTAGAATTATCGGACGACTGGAATGTGGACGTACCCAGCTGGAAGTATCCGAGGAACTTGGAATCGCCCAGAGTGTCATCTCCAGGCTTTGGCAACGATTCCAAGATGATGGTAATGTGAGTAGATGTTACAGCACAGGTCGCCCCCGAGTTACAACGCCGAATGAGGACCGGTATTTGGCAGTTACTGCCAAAAGAAACAGACGGAGCACAGCATCAGACCTATCTCGTCAGCTCTCTTCAGCTACCGGTACGACAGTTTCAAGGCAGACCGTGTACAGACGCTTAGGGCACATTGGTCTATATGCTCGTAGCCTGTCAGATGTGTTTCCCTTACCGCAACTCATTGTCGCCTGCGATTAACCTGGAGTAGAGAGCATGCATTGTGGACACCGCAACACTGGTCTTGTGTGATTTTTCCGACGGGTCCAGGTTTAGTTTGCAGTCTGATTCTCGCCAGACTTTCATATGGGTAGCGCCAGGTACCCGTTACCACCAAGAGAACACCATTAAACGACACCGTTACGGTGGTGCAGGATGGCTCGTTTGGGGAGGAATTATTCTTGGTTCCAGAACTGACCTGCATGTTCAGAGTGTAACAATGACAGGCCACATCTATCGGGATGTCATTCTGGAACAACATGTACGTTTGTTTCGGGCGCCATGGGTGCTGAATTTCTGTTTATGGATGACAACGCCCGTCTCACCGTGCAAACATTGTAGACGAATGCCTTCAATCGGAGGATATCACCCGTATGGATTGGTCCAGCATACTCACGGACTTGAATCCAATAGAGCATGTGTGGGATATGCTTGGCCGACGAATTGCAGCCCGTCAACCCCTCCCACCTGTCTACCGGAACTTCGGAGGGCATTGCTTGATGAGTGGTGTAATATTCTCCAAGATCAGATTGATAATTTGATACTCAGCATGCGTAGGCGTTGTAAGGCCTGTATTGCATCATCCGGGAGACATACTCCGTATTAACCATCATACTAACCATGTTATACTGTTTTTTGTAAATAGGTTCTTTTTTGAAATTTGCTCCAGGGAGTAAAAATCGCAATTTTTATTAATTATGTCAAACATATAGCATCTTTTTTGCTCTTTACCTTTTGTTTAATAAATAGTCTTTACAAATAAGTCAAATTTGTTTTGCTTCTGTCTCTTTCTTTGCCTGAACTTCATTATCCTTAATTTATGGACATGAGTGTATTATATGTAAGCATTGCAATGATAAAATTTTGTAATTTAAAAGAAATAAAGTTTTTTTTTATAATCAAAGCGAAGAAAGCTTTTTTATATTTTTTAGCTTTTCAATACATGTTAATTTTAAGCAATGCGTTTTTTATTGTCTTCATCTTTAATTTGTTACCTTACGTCTTGTAGAAACAATTGTTATTATTTTTTCAGATTAACGACTGCATCCGACTCAACGCACCTGAGGTGAGTTTATTTCTGAAATGAGTTTATACAGTATAAATTTTTTTAAAAATTTAAATTCATATCTCAATGAAATATTTAATACATATTATATGTCTGAAGCTTTTTTAACAGAAACTAATCCTTAATACTATTTATAACAATTAAAGGTACTTATGTATTGCCGAAACTATCGCCAACTCTATTAATAATTTGCCAATTTCGCATCCCTGATTTCCTATGTGTTCTATACACTGAATTTGCTACCAGGTGCTTCGTTTCATATAACGGCACCAATAGATTGCGATAATACATAAGTGTCCCATTTAATGTAAAACTTTTTAACTATGTATTAGTGAAAATAAAAATTTTCCTTGGGCTTTTACAAAATTTCTTGGTTATAATTTTAAATATATTTTTAAAAATTCTTATATAATGATAAAGTTTTATTCATAACTTGATGAAATAAGCATAGAATACATACCATAGAAAGAAACATTTGTATGCAAAAATGCAAGGAAATTTAAAACAGTGCTTCATTGCAATAACAAAAGAAATTAAAATTTACACACTTTCTCAAATAAGTCGTTAAACAACACAAGCTTATTTAAAAATTGAAATTTTTCGTAGATTTATAAATAACTTCACAAAGCCAAATTTTTCAGTTTATTATTGTTAAGAATTTAGGCAACAACACGTAATTACTTTTCTGAATTTCAAAGAAAATACAGTGAGTGCTTAAAACATTTGTTTTACTTATTCTAAGAAATTAAACCTATGGTTATGGAACGTGCATATTTTAGGGCATTCCGATTTCTGTATTACATGTTTAAAAAGAAAGCACATGAATTAATTTACAAAAGCAGTATTTATTTTGAAATACTCTTTTAATATTTTAAAAAATGCAAATGTCCTTAAATGGCTTATATTTATTATAAATATGAAGCCGGATATTAAATTGGGAAAAATCTTCAACTTTTTGTATAATATTAAACTTCAGTTTAAAAAAAATTGTCTTTTTTAGTTTAATTTTTAATTTAATTTTTTTTGATGTAAATATATGTTTTAGACGTAGTAAAACGTATTCATCGAATAAATTCCTATCCACTTTTTTTGAAACTGAAATTATAATTAAAAAACAAGAGAGAGTATTCACGATTGTCCTGAAATACATTTCAATTTCTTGAACACGTTTCTCCTGTAAGGAGTTTTGAATATTATGATTATTCAACGCGCGCGCACTTCACGGTTAAAATCGACGTTAGATACAATTATTTCAACCTTAAATTTTACTTTTGTTTCATTTCAAGTTTATAAAATTTTGGTACAGGCTTCAGATATTTTTTTTTAAAAAGGACCAATATTGGTTGTACTTCTTAACTCTTTTTGTATTGGAACATAATTTTATTGGATTCAGTACTGTGGCGGTAGCTCATTAGTAGAACACTGCTCGACAATACTTGTCAAATTTGACGTATGGAGTAACAGGGATGTCCAGGTGGGACATTGTATCTTCAAAATAAGACCGGCGTTCTTCTCTCATGCCAGGGGGATAACAGATGAGAGCTGATTCTGAAAATGGCTTTGATGCCGCAATACCTATTCTTTCACCGACAGCCAGACGATTTTAGTCTCATAGATCTATGAAAAGAACTCTCCAGAACAGCATCCTTTATTGGGTCCCCTTCACACATGTGGGCCGCGAGTGATTTGAATGATAAAGACATATTTGTCATCCGGTCGTGATAAGGACGTACCCTCAGTGTCAAAATGACAGGGATTTTTATTGCCCTCCAGATGGTAAACTAGGGACGGCGAGAAAGTTAGTTACAGGCGCACCGGTTCTCAAGTTGTCGGAAAATTTCCGATCTCCTTCAATCTTCTGTGAATTTCCTTCCATTTCATTTTTTTAAGACGCTTGATAGAGGTTGGGGAGGGGGCTACCCTCCCCTCAAAGACCAAAGGAGATTAACATCGAAGACTTTTGACTAACTGATTGTCCGAGTCGGCAGAGCAATGGCTTGAAGATACTAAAGAATATTCCAGCGAAAAGGGGTTCCGGGTATAGCAGCACCCAGGAGCCATTCATTTTAAGAACTTTTAACTTTACTCAGGACTTACACGCTACCACGTAATAAAGTAATTTAAAGGGATCACGACACTACAGTTCACTAGATGCTAAATGGAAATTCATTTTATAATGAAATTTCTTTTCTATTTGATTGTTAAGTTTGAGGAATGGATATTGCTTTTAACTTTGAAAGTTTTCTAAAAGTAAATTCTTTCATTTATTTAATTTTCACATTTCACTTTATACGTATTAATTTAAGTTTAACTGATGCAATGAGAAAATATTGAAAATTAGAAGATTTTCGGCATTCCCAAAACGTTTAATTTGTAGCTTAAGAAGCAGGTATTCAGTTTAATAAAAGATTTGTTACAGGTTCCAGCCAATAAAATTATAAAGAAACTAGAAAACAAGATATCAATCATTGGCATGGCCAAGTAATTTTAGCGCGTTTTTCACATGTTGAAATTCAGGAAAATTTGTAGGAAAATTCGGGAAAACTATGGGAAAATTTAAATATGATTCGGCTCATTTAGGGCACAAATGCGACCAAATGCCGAAAGCCCGAAGTCAATTGGTTGCTTATTGGATGAGAAAAAGGTACGACAAAATATGGAACGAAGACGAAGACGAAATTTGCGTCCTAATAGCGCTTTTGTTCCACTACGTGAAAAACGCGCTAAAAAATTCTCAAAATATTGCTTTACCTAAAGAATAAGGGAAAATATAATTAATTAGGTAATAATATTAAAGAATCAAAATGATTTGTTTAAAAATGAAAAATATTTCTCAACCTGTCAGTCGATTTTTTTAAAAAAAAATATGTATTTAAATTCATTGAAATATTATAATATTTATTAAAATCTAGTTATGAATAGTTTAAAAGGAAATTAATGTATGCATTTAAAAAAATCATATACCTGTTTAAAGTGCTTTTGCCGAAATCCTTAAATTTAATAATAAAATACGAGTAAATAAAATAATAAAAAATAACGAGTAAAATAAATACGAGTCTAAAATTTTCTCGAATATTATAGTAATTTTACATTTTTTGTAAAAAGGGGGAAATACAATATCTGCTTATTCCTTAATTTAGTTCTATTATTTAAGGATTTGATAAGAAATCATTTATGTCTTAGAGAATGAAATCATAGATATAGATTAATGGCACAGTTATATTTAAAAAAAAACAATTTCATGGTAAATTGTACAATTATATGAAATGTTATTATTTATATTAATTTTTGGTTAAAAATTTTTTTGAGATCATAAGCAAAACAAAATCGGTTTTTTATGACCCGTCTATGAGTTATGCAAAATTTTTGTTTTTAACAGTTAAACACACACAAAGAGAAAAACTTTCTTTTTTAAAAAAAGTCTCTATTTTCATTTTTGTTACAGTGATATACCATGTTTGGAAATATAAATAATAACAAATCATTTCGAAAGTAAATAATGAATTTTAAAAAAATTAATACTGTGTGTACCTTTAAATACTTCAAGTTTTTTCTTCTAATTTCATATTTTGCAGAATCTAAGTGATTCCCAAGAGGATGAAATGGATCAGTATAAGGTAAGATGGCATAATTTCATCATATATTGTTTTTGTAAGTCAATATAAAAAATAAATAGTATCCGTCATAAATAGTTTATTTTTCTCTGATTCAGATGTTATTCAATTTATTTTTATATTTTCATGCAAATCAATTCGAAGTAATTTAATAGATCCATGTTTATCATATGCGATGTCCATTAATCCACAGGCCAAATTTCAAAAAAATTATTCAACAGTTATAAAAAAAGAATTTTTATGTAGAAAGTGGGGTCAGCATTGTGAAAGGTTTTGGCGGAAAAACAAGAAATAAGAAAAGGATTGCTTTTATTTGGTATCCGACTCCTTGCGAGTAGATTTTTTTTTTTAATGGAGATATTGGGCATTTTTGTATTTTTTAGATTTATTTAGTTCTTTTTAAGAAAAATATCCTGAAATTAAGATGATAAAAAGAAATTATTGTTACTAAAATGGGAAAAAAATTGTTTAAAATTTACAAAAAACTAATAAACAAGTCCCATTCTGTACAAAAATTTCATGAACACATTTTCAATTTTTTAATTTTGATATGTTGCTTTACTATTCATTTTTGAAAGGACCTTCAGGATAAGATATATTTTAGTTTTTACAAAGCATAGAGCTCTTTATCTTAGTTATTATATGAAATAGCTTAAGAAAACAGCGGGGCTTAACCACATAAGGGAATGTAAATTTTGTAAACAGTGACTGATAAATCTGAAAGTTAAAACACTTCTACTATTATAGAGCATACACAAAAAAATTCAGTTAATTGTTTTCAAAACATTTCGAGCAATCGCTGTCCCCATTTGAGCATTTTCAAAAAACACATTTCGACTAAAGCCCATTTTAAAATATAACATCTTACTAAAATTAGTAGCATCTGCTTTTACTAAAACACTTGCAAAATTTGCTCTAGTGAATAGAAAATAATAAACTTTGTATTTATATAAAGCTAAAAAAATTACCTATAAAAAAAAAATTTGAAAAAAAATTGTCAATTTTTGACAAAATTCACAGTTTTAGGGTAGTTGGATACCTGAATAATTAGCTCAATTACTCGAAAGTGCCTCCAGCAACATAGAAACACAATTCGTAGTATCAACTGGTTTTTTTTGGGAGGAGGAGGGCATACGCTTTCAAAGATACCAGAGTTTCACGAACAATTACAGCAGAGGCTGAAAATCTAGCAATTAGATCATTTTCAGAGTGAATAGCAGTTTCCTAGATTTGATTTCAGCTTAAATCGCTTTCTGAGGTAAGGCGAGGACAATTGGTGATATATTTTATAATTTTGAACCTCGATCAATGGACAAGGATGACACCTGAGCCTGCTCCCTATCTCCAAACATCCATATCATACTAGTGGGAGGACTTGGAGCATCGATAGATGTAACATGAATCAGTTTTTGTACGCTGAGGTTCTTCAAAGACATTGGGTTTCGAACACGCGAGTCAGCAATGCGGGCATGAATTCACGACTCGTCAACGCCAGGCACGAATTCGTGACCATTTCCGTGGCAAAGCCTTTGATATCAGTGTCAAAGAAGGGATAGGAAGACATTCCTACTTGATGAATCAGGTGTACGTTCTGTGCTAACGTCTAGTATATTCCTTCAAGAGAACTAAATAAAGAATAGAGGTAGTTACGCTCGTTGATGCAGAAATGAGTTGAAAGCTTTCCACTGAAGCAGTATGGCATTTTGAAGAGTATCTGAAACTTTAAAAAGTAAATCTGGAAATACCTAATTGATAAAGTTTAAGTATATTATGTTGTAAAGTGAATATAGTAGAAAATTTGGGCCGATAAGAAAATCATTCACAAGGTGCAGAAAATCACTCATAGTAAGGCAGGGGATATACATCACATGGGTTG
The DNA here is from genome assembly GCA_019973975.1 of Trichonephila clavata. Classification (NCBI taxonomy): domain Eukaryota; kingdom Metazoa; phylum Arthropoda; class Arachnida; order Araneae; family Nephilidae; genus Trichonephila; species Trichonephila clavata. The sequence goes on along the minus strand of BMAO01038981.1, from coordinate 54,050 downwards.
GAGGTAATTCCCACATGGGAGCCATGCATAAAGTCAGTTTCATTTGTTAGAAATTCACAGAAGTTGAGCCAATATACGAGTACTCTACTGTGTGTTTGCTTATTGTTATTTCATTTCATTCATTTATTCATTTGCTTCCATTTCTATTCCTTCCGGATACTGAATGATTCTGCATTTGAGACTAGAAATTTGTTTACTTTGTTGGTAGGTTCTATATTCACTACCGAAAGAAACCCTAAATCAAATGTATTTTCACTTTGAGCTTTCTTACCCTAAATTGTGTTCCCTTTTTCTCGAAAATTGAAAGCAGCATTCTCCTGCCCATCTTTAATAAATGCAACCCTTTATGTCTACCGAAGGATTTACTGTTCCTTCAAGGATTGAACTCACACATATTCTTCCCCTTATTCCTTGTCAATTCAGTATATCATTGTTCGAAAGCGGGGGAAAATCATTCGAATGAAACACTTCGAAAGATGAAAACATCGCACATGTATATTTCAGGTTTCTAGTAAAGAAAAGATGTGCTTAGTAAGGCGCGTTATTCTCCTGAATAGAGGGTTACAAATAAATGTGTGTGTGTTTGGGTGTGAGTGTGCGTTCGTATATATATATATATATATATATATATATATATATATTACTTAGAAAGAAATAAGAATGAGTTTGGAAAGATAAATTGTATACTATTTCAAGTAACGAGAAATATAAGTATTTCGTTTGGTATTTTTTAATTTTGAAATGTTACTGCATAGTCGTTTACCTAAATTTATAAAAAAAAATTCCGTAATTGATTTTCTCCCTTGAAATAGAGCATGGTTAAATAGTTTGATTACAATGATTATGGTTGGATAATTTATTTTTTGTTAAATTACACAATGTTTACTTTAAATTTATTTAACTATGCAGTAAAGCAACCAGCATACCTTAATAAATAACACATAATCATTGAAAGGTTTTTTTGCTTATAAATGCTTTTTTCATTTGCCATATTTTGGATTGAAGTAATCATTGTTCTAAGAGTATCTTTCGGGAAAATAATTTTGAATCAAGCCATAAAATAGATTTCCATTTTTATGAAAACAAGAGAGGTTTACTTCATTCCTGATATTAACATCAACATTTGAGTCATCTGTTGTTGTTGGTTTAATGTATAACCCATAATGTTAAATTAGTGTAACCATGCCACAATGCTATAACATTCTACATTTAATGTACTTACATTTTAGGACTGCATAGATAAACTGGGAGACGACTGCCTTGGAGATCAAAGGAAATGAAATATCCAACACCTTAAGAAAAATATATATCCCAACCGAGTGAAGACGTGAGGCAGATTTGTAAAAAGAAACTCCTTCAAATCTTTCATGAGATGTCTATATAATAATTTGTATTCAAGTAGTAAATTGCACTAATAATTTTTGAAAATAAAATACTCACTTCTTCACCTGGTTTCACTTTTAGTTTATCATACATCGTCAATTCCTACTGCACAATGATTGATTACATAGTGAACAAAGAAAACAATACTGTGTAATTAACCCGGGAGAGATCGCGCGGGGCACAGAGTCACCCCAGACTCTCGAAATCTTTAATTCTGGGAAATCTGTTTATTTGTTACTTATGACCTTTTCAGTAGCCTCCCATATGGCAGTCTTCATGGGAACTAAAATATCTTTGCGACATATCTTCTTCTTTTTTGGGAGTTACAAACGTTTCCTTACAATCTTAAGGTACTTCGGGTGACTGAGTTCCCCACGCGATAACTTTCGTTCCGAAATATTTTCGATAAACAGGCTACATTTTCCCCCTGTGAGCGACTTAGTGGTTTTAATTGATGTGTTGTACTATTCATTATGGTTTATAAATGTATATGAACATAATATATAAAAATGAATGGGCATCTACGATCTCTATTGGATGAAGTTTGAAACGAGCCCAAATCCCTTCTACCCTGTGACCCAACTAAAGGTGTGGAAGGAATTAAAGGATCATTCGATGTGATAAATTCCAATTGTTTTATTTATCACTATAATCAACTCAAACACAAATAACACTTTAAATAGGATAATTCAGTCAAGCAATAGAGAGAAGAGGCGAGATTCGCGTTTGGGGAGAATATGTTCATAATAATGAGGCTCTTCCTTAATATTACTGTGCACAGAGCTTACATATTTAATGTTCGCATTACTACTTTAACACTCTAACATCAACTTAATATAAGGTGATAGTACCTGAACTTAAGCAGTCTTCTACTCAATCCAACTTGACTTTAACACTTCTTGGTTATAATCTTTTACAAGGACTTTTAAACTAATTCTTGTAATCTTCACCTTGTAACTATCTTGTCACCTCTTGTTAACTAAACTTCTGACTTTCTTACTTTCTGCTTAACTATTCTCTTCACTGCCAATTCACTAACTATTCACTTCACTTCTAATCCACTCACAATTCACTAATTCTTAAACTCGCGAAGAAGGAATATATATAATAAATTTAATTTGCATATCGTGTTTACTCCCTTTAGGAGAAGATTTGTTAAAATTTTCTGGCCCAAAAGAATACTCAAAACGACTTGTTAGTTGAAGGTTGCGTATAGATCCGGATATCAATCATGATACAAAAGTGGACTTGCAATGCATTAAAGATTCCTACGTATGTCATCTTGTTTCGAATACAAATACACGTAGTGAAAACTGTTCCATTTTATGATGTATCTTTCAGGATTTCTGATCGTATATGGCTCTTCGTTGTTATATTCGTGTGGCTCACAATACACACCATATAACTTCATATACATATTTCCATTGTACGGTTTTTTTTCTGTAATGTGTTGTTATCTACGTAATTTCTTTCAGTTTTTCAGTCCTAATTTCTATTACCTTTGCTGTTTTAATTAAGTGTTCTAAGGGAAATTATGCGAACAGAATCTTCATTTCCTCAATTTTCTCTGATGTTTTTTGTTTTTTGTTTTATCAAAGGTAATTAATTTATTTCCAGCAAAAGGATACAGGTTAGTAAATTAGGTAAGCCATTTTCTCTGTGATACTGGGGTCAAATTACAATAATCATTAATAGCAGAGAAATACATTGAATATCCAATTTTATTTCAGAAAAAAAATCTTCATAAAATTTTATACATATTAGTAACTGCAATTATTCATTTTTTAAATTTATTTTCTTAAATCATTCATCATAAAATAAAGTAAGTTTATTAAATTCTCTTTTTAGTTGGAATTGAAAATTGATCTATACTACTTAAAACATTACACGATAAAAAGACATTTTCCCCCTCTACCCCAAAAAGATTTGTTATATTATTCAGAAATTCTTCCAAAGAAATTAACGTTAAATAGTGAAATGCCCAGAAATCAAAGATAATTGGATGACATAAATTTCTTCATTATTTTTTTCTTTTCTCATTGAATACTGTTCAACATTTCCCTTAATTTGTCTCACAGCAATAATTGATTATCGATTCTGATTATTATGTTACCTTGCTCTTATTTTTTCATTTATTTTTTTATTTTTTTGTTCCAGTGATTTTTGTTTCGGTAATGCATTTTTTTAAATGAATTAGCTTTACAATCTCTAGGGGCATTAGTTAATTGGAACTATTTCGAATTAGTTAAGATAATTTTTTCATTTAATACGAAATACAGTTGCACACGCATATGCATTCATGGTATGTACATAAATTAATATTCCTAATAGTCACATTAACTATTTTGTATATGTTCCTAAGCTCTCTATATAAAAATGGATGTTTCTATATATGACCTTGCTTCACTCCAATACCATTCAATCGATCACTATGAAAATAGGCGTGTAAATGTATTTTTTTATGGAGACGGTTTTCGTGCTATCCTCTTTGTTGCAGCTCTCCACCAGGTGGCGCTACAGCATATCCACTTCTGCACCACTCAATCAATCGCCAAGTTGCCAACATGGTCACCAAAAATGATGCAAACTTGGCTCACATTTCGCCATGTTTGCACTGATTCGCCATTAAAATGTATGATACGGTGTTGCTTGCGAATATTACAATTTTAACATAGCATAAATACAACAGAAAGTGATATTAACGTATTACACATCCAGATATAAATTATGTACACTAGTTTGGGGCTCATTACACAAAATTTGTAACAATGTGTTACTTTTGCTGAGCAAAGATCAGCTGAAGAAGGTGTTTTCAAAATTCGACCCACAAGACAGTTACGGCGCGTTATAAATTTTAAAAAATTCTTTTTATCAGCTATTAGACCTACAGCCTTAAAAATTAACAAATACGGCTTTTTTGTTTAATTTGCAATTAACATAAAATTAATTCAATAAAAACTTATTTATCCTTCAATCTGTATTGTTTAATTTTTAAATTCACCCGTGTGAAAATCGGGTATATACCAGCTAGTAAAACATAAAATAATTATTAAAATTATATTTTAAGGAGACATAATACAATTTATAAAATGCTTTGTTATTTGCAATTATTTTACTGGTATTCTATATACGTTAAATACGTAAAACCCCAATCTTTGAGCTCAAAATAACCCAAAAAGCAAATCATTTCTTTCTTTTTTTTTTTTTTTTGGAAACAAATGTAAAAATTCGTGAAGTGAACTTAAAATGCTAATCATCCTACAGTAGTTGTCGAACACACATTAAATTTGATTTACAAGTACATAGAACTATGTACAACTAAAGTTGGTACAGGTTTTCTGATAGCATGATTGAAATTCTTAAAATGTATATTTTTTAAAAATGCTATTGAAATTTCCTTAAAAAATGTATACAATAAGAAAGAATATCAAAGCATTGACGGAATAGAAAAGAGTACTTACGTATTTTGCAACATTTGCCAACTTCGATACTTCATTCGATAGAATTTGCTTTGTTTTCTCTTACGTAGACGTATATCATGTTCTGAAAACAGCGATTTGAAAAATCCAAAACAGTTCCGTATGTTTATATTGTAAATCTAACAGCTGAACTACAACTAATCAGCGAGTAAATTATTTTAATGGTTTTACTCTAAAAGTATTTATTTGGTACTATCACAACAATGCCAAAGCTCAAGATAACTCGCCAAGTTGGCAACCCCAATTTTCTATGTGTCGTACGCGCTGAATTGGCAACCATATGCTTCATTTTATATAATGTCGCCTATAGGTTGTGATAATACGTAATTAGCAACAAAAAAAAACTTTAGGTTTTGAATGAAGGAAATCTATGTTTTTTTTCTTTTTTTCCTTCTGAGATAAACCAGTTTAAAATGGATGATAGAAAAATATAACGAATAATTTAGGCTAAAAATACACTTGATTTGATTTTTGTAAATTAAATAGAGCTGTTTCCCTTAAATTTTTAAAATTATATTTTATTCGAGCACTTTCTTTTGAACTTTTCCATGCAAACTATAATTAGTGTTCTATACAATAGTTCTGTAAATACATTCATAATTTTAATTCAATTTTCTTAAGTCTCATTTTATAATGTAATGATTAATATATTATAAAATGATATTATAGTACACATCCACGCTTTTTGCAGATTTTCAAACATTTTTCATTATTTTAAAAACCTTTTTCACGCACGCACTGTAAAAAATTCAAACAATGTTGCATTTTCTCAAGAACACTCTCAGCAACAACCAATCGCACGCGTTTTGTCACGCTACTCTGACTTATAAAAAAAACGACTGTAAACTCCACTAAATAATTACCTATATATCCAGGCGAATATTCCTATTGTTTCAAACAGAAGAAAGTGATATGTTATTATGTATTTAGGACAGGAAATCCGTACTCTTACACATCAATGTTCTTAACAGAAATTATGCTTTTATATCAAAAAGAGCATGAAAATTACTCTCCACAATTGCTCAGCCTGGGCAATGGAGGATAGTGTTTGACCACAAAATACCAAAAAGTAGCGAAAAGTGAAGGTGTCAGTAATATATCTGGCACATTTTTATTACTTGACTTCTGCAATTTGGAATATACATCATGCCTGATATTGGATCTTGCCTCCGGATATTTGGTGGGAGCAAGTTCTTAAGCAATCTGATAGCGTTTTGACAAATTCTGTTACTGCAAAATTGTATGAATATTTTATAGTTCAACATTTTTACTACTTGGAAAATGTGTTCGTACAATTTAATGATTGAGTGGAATATTCATTGAAGAGTTCCGATTAGCATACAGTAACTTGTAAGAAAATATAGGGAAATCATTTTTACTACTGCATTCCATTACTTGTTATATTTTGTTTCGTAGAATTTGATTTGCAAGTAAAAACATTTAACTCCTTAAATATTTCTAGGTTTAAAATGTATTCACTTTGTTTTATGTCATTTTTTTCTCTACTTATGAATGTGGACTCATCCGAATACATTTTTATACTAAAATAATTATAATGAAGTTATAATATAGAATAGATTTTGTCCTGTACCTTAGAGTATTTGATACATGAAAAAAACTTGTATTTAATATGTCTTTTCTTTTGAATATCTTAATTATATTTTTTGTCTCTTACATTATGCAAAGGAATGTTTTGAAAAATAATTTAAGTTATTTGAAATCTGTATCCAAATAAAAAAAGATAGTTGGAAAGTTATTTACACGATTACAGCTGTATTTGTATTAAATAAGAAAAAAATTAAACATTAGTTATACATATAATATCTTATAACATTGAACATTTCATGGGGTGGTTCCCTTCAGCATTGCTTCTACCCTCACTAGAAGATGGGATGAGATGATGTATTAAAATTATAAATTTTTCTTAATATTAACGAATGTTAAGGATTTTGTCGACTTTTGTGGGGAAAAAAGCTGTTCTTGAAGAAGTGGTCTTTATTGTACCAGGTCCTTGCTTTTTCCAAAACAATATCTTCAAAAACTTTATCTTCGACTCTTGGACTTCCTACTGAGATGACTGTCGTACGAGACAACGGGTCAAGCAATTTAATATAAACCCAATATTTGACCTTCCCCGATTTTCAGGGAACTTATCTTTCTAGTCACTAATCATGACCCTTTCCCAGTTCACCTTCATGGGTTCAAGAAGATCTCCACTCCTAATTGCTCATGCGATTCTCCCGAGGACGCCATTCACTTTGTTTTCCATTACCCCCATATAGGGATTGCAATATCGAATCAAAAATTCAATACCAGTATTCGGTATTTTTTGGATCTTAATACTGGGATACCAGTTTTAATACCGGTAGTAGAAATCTTAGAAAAAGAAAGAAAACACAGGTGTTTCTTTGTTTTATTTGCTAGTTTTATTACAGAGTGTAAACATCAAAAAAATAATTATAACATTTGATGGGGTCCGCTTGTACTTCCTCCATTCACTTCAATATCTCTTGAACATATTTTACATTGTGCTACCATATTATTTTCATCTTTTAAACAATGTAACCGAACCGAAATATTATCAGCTGATTTTTTTATGTTCTTTAAAGTTATTCTTATTTATGAGTATATGTATATATGAATCTAAAAAAAAAATAATTTGAACCCTAAAGTATGATAAACAAGTACATTGTGAATAACAAACTCACCAATTTAAAAAAAATATAAAAATATTACGCACTTTCTTCACAACTACAGCCTTGTTTTCATAGATAGGATTACGAATCCTGCTCCTGTGCAGCAACGCTCTGAGCTGTAATAGGACAGTTTTGATCCGCCTTCTTGGATGATTAACATATTTTATCACTTCTCTTGCATACACAATGCAATTTTTTACTCACAATATAAATAATTTCGCCCGTTAGGGAGACATAAAATCAAAAACGTATAATATTTTGCTATGTTGGCTATCCCTGAGCATATAGTGGAGACAAATTTAAAAATTTCTAGTAAATACCGAAAAAACGGTATTTAAACTTGTGAATACCGGTACTGCAAAATTGTACAAATTGCTCAAAATACCGGTATTCGTACCCTGGTATTGCAATCCCTACCCCCATACTACTAAATTTCATCTTGAAAAGCCTACACTGGAACCAATTCCTTCCTGGTAACATTCTACTTTTAATAACAATATGATTCATAATAAATTAGTTTCCTGTTCCAATATTTTGCAATCTATCTGCAATAGACAGATGTAATTTTATCTCTGCATCTCTGCTACTTTTGTAAAGGTGTTTTTTTTTAAAAAAAATAATTACAATAATATTGTATTGTTTTTTCTTGGTCATGCATATATTTTGTAGCATTCCCTGTCTACCTCGAAGGACTGGTTTGCAGCTCTAAACCCTCTAGGAGAGTTCGACACCTCCCCCCTCTCTCTCGAGTAAATAAATAAATAAAATGTTCACATTAAAGGAATTTTTCGAAACAGATTACATTAAAATGCAAGGAACTTTTGTTTAACCGAACAATTCATGCATCTAATGACATTATCTTGCTCTTCTCAAGCAACATGTAGAAGATTTACTTCTATTAAAGTAGCTAAAATCAGCGTTTCTCAAACTTTGGGGCGCTCCCTCCATGGGGTCATGATAACTTTACGAGGGGGGCGCGAGGATATTAAAAAGTCGCAAACAAAAGATTATTTTTAAAAAAATATAATTAAAAATAACATTGACACAATACACTTATAAATGTATCAGAATACACAATGTTTTTTACAATTGATATAACAATACTAAGTTAAGAATAAGCTTTACAATTACCAGTGACCCCACGAGCTTGCCAAATTTACACTTAAGGTTGTAATAATTTGTACGGTTGTTTGATTATTTTTACGATTCAAAATAAAATACTTACTGCTACTGATTTAAAATTAAGGGATTCGCTCCGCAATTCCACCGTTTTACATGTAAAAGGGCTATTCTTCATAAGCAAATTCTCTGAAATTAGTAATTCCTTCGCAAACACTGCTATTGTTCTTTTATTGTATTCCTAAGCCTTCGGAATTTTTTTATGGATAGCAGTGCACAGAAAAGATCGTACTTCGGAAAGACGTATACATACATCCAAGGCAATTAACGCCTTGACTGAGCGAGGCTTTTATATAAGCCAGTGACACTAAGAGCTTAAAGTAGTATCGTAGGTTTTTTGCTTCAAAGAATGGTATCATACTGAACTCAATACATTGTTATTGCATGGAAGGGGGACGCGATGAAAACTCTGATTCAATATTGGGTCACAAACATTGAAAGTTTGAGAAACCCTGAGCTTAATGTTTAAGAAATACTGTTAAAGATAAATGCTCTTATCATTACTTTTTGTCTTTGAATGTTTAACCGAAGTTCAATGTGTCGTCAAACTTTCAAGAGAAAGCTTGTTTCTGAAGTGACACCGAATTTGAAATCTGAATTCGATGAGGATTCACCAAGCACCTTTCTACCTTTGTAGTTACCAAATGCATCAGAACTATTAAAGTAGACTACATGATGAAAAGTTGTCAAATGAAGTGAAAGCTGTATTTGATGCTGAACACACTGATCTGACACACTTGACCTGAAAACAAGAGTGTCAGATAAATTGCTTTGCTGCTATTTATAAAAAATGAAATACTTTTTATATCAATCTTAAATTAAAAGAGTTTATCATTTCCAGATAGAATAATATACGAGAAGGTGTAGGTTAGTTCAAGCAGTTGCCTATAATTCTGTCTATACAATAAAAAAACGTGAATATATAAAGTAAATGGGTTTTCCTAACAACTGAATCTTTGATTGCAGGACGAGAAGTGTGTGATTTTGCCTCAGTTATTTTATTCATTATCTCTAAGCATCAACAAATATAGATATAGACACAAAAAGAGGAACCGGAGAAAACTCACCAGATAACGATGCAATTTTTATACAGTAAACCAATAACAGAGAATTCATTGCTTTTCTTGGCACTTGATCGTACTCCGATCAAAATAAAAAGTAATGATTCAAGTCAATGGTGTGTAAAACGAATCATTAGTAATATTTTGAGCTGACGAAGAAATTCAAACCTCTCGAGAGAAATACTCCATAAAACAACACAACCCAGATTTCTGTGTGGCCGCGGTAGCCAAGTGGTCTAGGCATCGGATCATGGTTAGCGTGTCATGAGTTCGATCCCAATACCACTGAAGACCCACCGTGTAGGGAAGCGATGCACGTTAAATCTGTCGAGAGCTCAAACGTCCTCCCGTTGGTGTGGTGTGGTATTTAGGAGAGGGGGTGCCAGCTCAGGTGAGGTCAGCGTCACTTGACCATGGTTCAAAATTACGCGGACCGTTGCCAAAAGCCCTCGTGTTGCTAAGACATTGCGACGTTAATATTCACTCACCCAGATTTCTGTTCCGTTTTTCGAAGCGAATTAATAAAATTTGCATCGGACTAGAGAAAATCATGCGCGTGAAAATAACTACGAAAACCTCTAGAATCTATCTAACAGCCTTAGTTCAATTCAACAATTCAAAAACTGGGCCCACATAGGAGATAAAATCAGTTTATCTATCCTATGTAGCGTTAAGCTCATCTCCCACCATCACAAAGTACATTTTCTATGGATCCCGTCCTGTAAATATCTTCCCCTCAGGGGGCTCAACTTCTTTAGGTGAGTACGGGTGTCACAATCCCGAGGTGCCCTAGTGATCTTTTCCTTTTCCCAAGGGGTTTACTGTCTTTGGTAAACACGGGATTCACACGAACCTGCGATAGCCTAGTGATCTTCTCTATTTTCGACCCTCTTACTTGTCATCCAATTTTCCCTTTACTTCCTTTCCCGTCTAGACCACAGATTAAAATTCTTTCAAAATACATGATTTGAATCTTAAATTTGTTTGTTGTGATTGTATTATATTCTTGATATATATTGTTATTAACACAGTTTAGTTTTTATTTTGAGATGCGTTAATTTGGTTCCTTTTTTATTTTATTTTCGATATTTGTGTTGTGTTTTACTAACACTGTTGCTTGTCAACCCGCATGTTTGCCGTGTGCGGCGTCCCGTAAAGAGGAAAATGGTGTCCTGGGAATACCTTTGCGTTCCCTTTGGCCCACGCTTCGCTGTAGACGGGAGGCAGGAGTGAGCCCGCTCCTGTCAATCGGCTGGTGATAAGTCTTTTCGGAGACATTTCTGTAGGGTTAGTGCTGCAGATAAGGGGTGGCGGGTTTACCCGTTGGATCCTCGCCCTGATGCTGTTGTACTAATATTCTGGGTATACTCCAGGTAAGCGCCGTGCCTGGTTTTTGTCAGATGACCGGCACACTGCCAACTTGTTGGACTCCGTGGTGGGTGGAGGCACGCCAGAAAGAAGTTTCACTCACTCTTATAGATCCAGTTCTGAAGTGCCCGGGTAAAGGCCTTATTTTGCCCACTCTCAACGTTAATGAAATGTCAAAAAATTCCAGATTTTTACTGATTTCCTTACCACATAATGAGAGGATGAATAAATCGCCTTTTGCAATACATAAAGCGTTATTAGGTATAGGTGGTGAACCAAAATCTATAAAATGTTTAAAGTCCGTGATCTACTTATCGAAACCATATCTGCATTGCAATCAAAGTCGTTTCTTCTCGCGAAAAGCTTTCTTAACTCGCCTGTAACTATAACTCCTCATAAATCTCTAAACTCATGCAGAGATGTCATTTCAGAACCTGACTTGTTGAACACGCCTGATTCAGAGATACTCGAAGGATTCTCTGATCAGGGTGTAATTCAGGTTAGAAGAATTACCATAAAAAAGGATTCCACAGTTTTTCCGACAAAGCATTTAATTCTTACCTTTAATAGCCCGAAACACTGCCATCTACAATAAAAGCCGGATACCTGAACTGCAAAATACGCCCATACATACCGAATCCTCTGCGCTGCTTTAAGTGTCAGAGGTTCGGCCACTCACAAATAGCCTGCCGCGGTCAATTAACGTGCTCTAGATGTGCATCCGCTGGACATTCTTCAACGGATTGTAGTCTAGAGCAAAAATGTGTTAATTGTTCCCAATCTCATACATCCGACTCAAAACTATGCCCAAAGTGGAAAATAGAAAAACACAGATCAAGGAAATAAAAACAAATAAATATATATCTTATCTTGAAGCCCGTAAACTGATTGTCCCACAAATATCTCACACCTATGCACAAGCCATTAAACCTTCAACTATATCCAGTACTACTCAAACCGATCCAAATATAACGAACGTAACCTGCCCTTCATTACAATGTCTTAAACCCTTATCCTCTACCAATCAAAAGTCAAGTACATCACCCTTAATGCCTGCAGTCTCCACATCTTCAACTCAGGTACATCTACTTCCTTGCACATCCTCAGAAATACCAGCCACATCAAGTGATTCTCAGTTACCTATGCCAATTTCTACTACTACTACCAGCACCACCCCTCGAAATAGTGTATTTAATAGCCCTGTTCTATCAAAATTAAAAGATCAAGTAAAATGTATAGCCAAATCAAAAAATATGCTCCCCCCCCCAAGAAAGCTTCCTTACCAAAAAAGAAATAGCACAATTTTTCTAAACCCAATACATTCATCCCGGCATCTGAGAATCAAACTACGCGTATATCTCCTACAACCCAAGCTTTGAAACAAACAAAAAATCGTTGGAAAGAATCAACAGACATTGAAATAAAAATGGAGCTCCACAAATCCTATGAAAATGAATCGGATGAGGAATCATCGGACGAAGATATGTCGGATGAGGACACTCTTATATATATATATATATATATATATATATATATATATGATGTTGAAGCAGATGAGGAGGAGGTGATGAAGAAACGATATTTGACTCCTACCAAACACAGGAGGTGACATTGTTCAATCATGCTTATCGGACTTGGTGGGGGTAAACCCCACCAAAATTTTGTTATTAGGAATTCTTTACTCGGATATAAAATATTTTGTTTTGCTTTTTTTTTTGAACGGTTTTAACCTTATCTGACTTGGTGGGGTGCGCCCCACCAAAATCTGTTTGCTTTTTACTTGTGCGAAATGTTTGCTGTTTGTGTGAACTTTTTACTATATGTGAGTATTTTTTTAATGGATTTTTAACATTTTAACAATCGATTGGCGCAGCTTAGCCGAAATCAGCTGTTGCGTCATTAAACCCAACATTCACTCACTCACTACCATTAATTCGAAAATGAATTGGCTGACATCCCTGCAAAGGAGGGAGTAGATCATCTTGTTCCTTCCACCTCAAAGCTCACCTATTTAGAATTATTCTCAAGGCACACGGCCAAAATAAAGAAAAATAGTTAAAACCTCCGTTTCATAAAAGATATAAATGCAAATGACCAGGACGTTCTCTATCTTTTCCTTGTGACAGACAGTCCAACACTCGTCTATACCGATTTGCCATTGGACATTTAAAAAGTCTCAATTTTCTGGAGGCAATAAGAAGCTTCCTATTTGCCCTAAATGCTAGATAAAACAGGCTTTATCTCGGCTCATGTTGGATTACATTGGACTGGACAAGGAAGATATGCATAATAGTCCACTTCTAGTATTGGACTTCATTAAAGTCAGTGTTTTCTCTGATCTGGTCTGATATATTTTGACCAAATGGGGGATTAGTAACAACAACAAGAGAAATATTTTGCTGAGCACCGAAATATTTGTCCAAAAGAAAAAAAAAAGATGATTCTACGAGTTCGATGATTCTACGAGTTACCTCGATCAAAAGTAATTGTCTGGGTGCACGCAGACCTATGAAATACAGCCTTCTGAAGAAGTCCTTGCTACAGTTTAGTATCCTGACTCTGAATTTGAAACTACTGCTTAGTTACCATATAAGTTCTATCTGCAAATGAATACAAAAGCTGAGACACACACGAGAAACATGAGTTGAACTGTTGGTACAAAGTGGGGACTTATATAAAATGCCTTGGAAGCATGGATCGCAGACAGGAGACAGGTTCTTTCACATTCAAGAAAGTATTTGTCCATTGATTTCCAGAGAAACTATGTGTCACTTCATGAGTTTTAACATTTGAATAAGATAGAGATCTTCAATAATTTGTCTTCAAAATATTGAGACACATACAGCCTTACAGTATCAATTGGTACATAAAAATAAAGAAGATTTCAATGGAACGAAATATTAAAGTTTTGTATTCGATACCGGATACTTAACGGTTGTTTAAAACTCACAATTGTGCTCACGTTGCTTGGAAATGAGATGTTAATAAACAATAATATTTAAAGAATGTTCTAGACTAATTTTAGGTTTGAATCCTCCTTTTATATCAGAGATTATTGTGTATAACAATAAAGACTATAACAAGAAAGGAACTCTTGTGCTGCCGATCAGTTATGAGGACCGTCTCCAATAACAAATTATTTAAATTTTAACGTCATTACAAGAAAAAAAAACGTAACTGAATTGTATTTAGAGTATTTAAATATTATTTTTAAGCAAATCCAGAAGATAACGATAAACTCATTGGTTTGAATAATAGTATGAAATATAATGATTAAAATAAAGAACGAAAATCATGTAATGTGCAAAAAAAATAAATTGCTTTTTATATTGTAATGCCTTTCTTTCATTCGTAATTCTTTTTAAAAATATATGTGCATATATTTGCAATGGATATTTGCATATATTTGCATCACACTAATATGTAAAATACACAAAGAATTCTTATTATATCGTAAGCTTACCTAAGAGGGGAAAAACTTTCAAGGAGAAAATAATTATTAATAATTTTTTTTTTCTTTTTTACAAAAGTCAAAAAAGCAAAACTAACCAGTCAGTTTTTTCTTAACTTCTTAGCCGAAAAAATAAGTTTTGTTTTAAAACGTTAAAAAACAAATATCCATTTGCAAATCTATACCCACTCTAAATCTATTATTTTTTTACCTTCAGTAATAAATTCTAGATAAAATCAACAAAAACCTTTTAATGTATTTTTTTTTTTTTGCATATATCTTTTTTTCTGATGAAACCTTAATTTTAAGCAGAAAAATATTCAGAATCGTAAAATCATGTTGTAAATATTTTTTTTTACGTACAGAATAGCCATATTGAATTGATTAAATAAAATTGACAGAAATGTGGAAAATTTTTATAATGGATTAATTGTTTGATTTACTTCGCCCTTTGAAGCTACTGTCGGGTTATTCGCGTGGCCGCGGTAGCCAAGTGGACTAGGCATCGGATCATGGCTAGCGTGTCATGAGTTCTATCCCAGTACCACTAAAGACCCGCCGTGTAGGGGAGCGATGCACGTTAAATCTGTCGAGAGCTCAAACGTCCTCCCGTTGGTGTGTGTGGTAGTTAGGAGAGGGGGTGCCAGCTCAGGTGTCGTCCGCGTCCCTTGACCATATTTCAAAATTAAGCGGACCGTTGCCAAAAGCCCTCGAGAAGCTAAACAGTGTGACGTTAATATTCACTCAGTAGGGTTATTCGCGACGGGCAACTGAGTGGATATTCCCTCTCCAAATTTCCACATCTCGCCAAGTGTACTGTAGATTCGCCTCTCTACTCAGCAGCTCTTCAGTGGCTCTTGGACAGTCCAGAACTCGACAGGAACACTGGTCTCCTGTTCGCGACCATGTGCAAGTGAAAATAATTATATATATATATATATATATATGTATGTATATATGTAATGACTTCTTCTAACTCTCCTTAACTGTACCCCGTGAAATTATTTCCTAGTTCTTTCGCCTAAGTCAGTTATAATCTTAATCTAATTGTTCCCGCGCATTTGCAGCCAATCACGACTCCTGTTATAAAAGAGTCGTACGACCTTCACCGCCAGTATAAAAAGCTCTGAACACACGGTTACGAGCGCTTCTTTTGTCATCATGTAGTGTGATGCAGCTAATATTTGTGTGTATCGTCCTTTGATTTATGTGTTCAAGATGTGAAATAAAAAGTTTAATTAACCACAAGAATGCCACTGCAAGCTCCATTCAAAAAATCCATCATTACAACATCTTCGTATTACACATATATATATATATATAATGTAATAAATTGGATGAGGGGTTCTGGTAGCTATTAAAGTAATATTTCAAAGCTTGTTTTCAAGCTGCCACTCTCCATTGAGAACCAGAGTCTTAACGGATTATATAGTAAAACCGAGTTTTATTTTTTCGTCGAACAGGGTTTATGATCAATAATGTTTAAAAATGTTACAAAAGTTGACTTGCTAGCTGTATTAGAAGAAATCGGTGAAACAGTACATGGATCGTTTGAAATCATTGAACTAAAAGAAACAGTTTTGAAATCCTCAGAATTTATAAAAGATTTTGAATTTGTCTTGGACTTCCCAGTGACCACACTTGTGCAACAAAAAATGAAGACCAGTTGCATAAGTTACGCTTGCAACAACAAACGGGTTGTGTAAAAATTCAACGTATTATGTTGCTGAAAGTATTCCTTCATTAGATAAACTCCTTAAAGCAGTACAAATAATGGTACATCCTAAGCCAAGAAGAAATGAAACATGGAATCTGTTTTTTGATTAAGTGGAAAGAGCATCTAAGCACAAAAATGTGCCAAAAAAATTAAAATCCGAAATTTTAATGAATCTAATTGCTGACATAGTTGCTAATATTTTGGTTTATATTGGCGATGACAATTAAAATTACGAGTAAATAAAAGCATTAATTGGAAAAAGAGCGTATAAAAAATTATAAGATACTATAATTACATTACATAATTATGTGTACCGTATAAAAAGATTTATCGTAAGGAACTTTAGCATACCACATCAGAAAACATTTTCCTTTTATAATCACTTTGAATCCTTCAAATATAATAAACTACGGAATTGACTTCTTCAGAACAGTTAGAATTAATTAATTTCCTCAAATCTAAATTGTAATTTGTTGACAATATACTTTTAAGAGCCTTTGCCAAATATCAGGTTTAATCAAACTCACTTAAATCAGAAGCTTCTGTTAACATTCGTCAAACATTCATAACGTTAAATACAGTAAACCACTTTACTGAATATCCATAACCAGGAAGATAAATGTATCTTTAGGATAAATTAGGTATCCAGAGGATAAATGGATCCTTATACACGCATCGCATGTTCAGCTCTAATTGTAGATATTAATAAAGTTCTACAATGGGGAGAGTATGTAACGATTGTACATACTTTCAAGATGTTTCAAGCTTGATAAACTGAATACTGGAATTAGATAATCCTTCACTATGAAATGCTCTCGTAAGTGGTGTCCCGGAGTAATGGAAATTTCAACCATTTACATCAGAGAAAATTGCTGAAACAATGCATGTTACTTGCATTGATAATTTGTATTCGCAAATATCTGCTTTAAACTGAATTATAGAATCATAACCTATGTAACCAAAATGTATACCTACATTATATTTGAAATCACAAGTAAAGCACACATTATACATAAATATGTGCACACAATCATTAGGGGAATAAATGTGACAAGAAAATTAGCCGAAAAAAAACGAGTTAATTAAAGTATTTTAAGAATAGGATAGTGTCAGTTTTGTATCAATTTTTATGCGTACATATCAAGAAAAAGAGGCAAATGAATCCCCAAATTTTGTCAGATAAGGAATTACAATAGGTATTTATGACCACTCGATCAAATGAAGGAAAATAGTTATTACTATTAGAAATCGCGTAGGTGGATTTAAGAAAGTTTGGTAGCAGAAAGTCATTGAGTAAGCCACGTATGAGCTATTAGGATGTTATTTTTTTAGGAAATAAGAATAAATCTTAGAACAAAAAGTTTAATATTTTTAACGCGGGAAATGATATGAGACAGACAAATTTGTCTGGCATTCAAACAACTAATTTTTGTAACTAAGATTTAAAGAAAAATATATAAAATTAAAGCTTTAAATGAGATTGTTATACACATATATATATATATATATATGTGTGTGTGTGTGTGTGTGTGTGTTAAGACGATGGCCATTGAAAGGGATTTCCTAATACGATCACTATTTTTGATGGCATTGACGAGGTAGTCCTTTGAAATAACAAATACAATTTATTGAACATTAATAATATCGTTTCACATAACAAGAAGCAGAAAAGAAAGCACAAACACAAAACAACAACCAAGCTGCAGCCGCTTACATGGCAAAAGACAAAGACAAGAAAGAAGAGGGAAGTCTCCAGAAATCTCAGTATTTATAGGTAGCTCAAATCACGTGACCTGAGTGGGTGGATAGATGTAGTTCAAAATACTCTCGTTAGGCGGCTGGCTAACTTATTACTAAAACGTGAGTACTGAAGGGATGAATCATAAGTAATTGAAAGTTATTAAAGAATAAATTAATAATGATTATTACATTTACAAATATATATATATGTGTGTGCGTGTAATATGAATTAAATTTTTCCATTGTTTGAAATTTCATGGACATTACCAAAATATATTTTCAAAAAATAGTAATGTGCAAAGACAACGAAATAAATTCATAGAGCGCCAATGTGATAACGATTGTATTTAAATCATTTACCATGTGTCTAGGGATTGCAATATTGGGCCAAAAGTTTAATACCGGTATTCGGTATTTCTTAGATTTTTATACCGGGATACCGGTTTTAGAAATTTTAGGAGAAAAAAAACATAAGTGTTTCTTTGTTTTATTTGCCAGTTTTATTAGACAGTGTAAATATCACAAGAAATAATTCGTAACTTATAAATTACAACAGTATATAAAGAATCAGAAAAAAGGAACATATTATTTATTTAAATCATAAAAAGTGCAAATATTACTGTCATTTCACCTTTAATTTCATCCAAATTATCTTTTTTTCGAAATAATCTAAATTCCCTGACGTCTTGGGCTTAGAAACTGTTCTTAAATTTGTATCTTCATCGAAATTATATTCTTTCATCTTTAACCAATTTGTATCAAGTTTCGTTTTTAAATATGTATGGAGTACGCTTGTATTTCCTCCATTCACTTTAATAAAACTAGAACATTTTTTACACTGTACCATCATATAGTTTTCATCATTTTAATAATGAAACCAATCCGAAGTATTATCAACTGATTTTCCATATTCTGTTAAGTTATTCTTATTCAATATTATGGGTTATTATTTATGAATATATATATATATATATGTGTGTGTGTGTGCGTGCGTGTGTGTGTGTGTGTAATGATTCTGAAAAAACATTTTAAACCGAAAGTATGATAAGCAAATGCAAAGTGAATAACATCAATTTAAAAAAAAATCGAAATATTAAGCATTTTCTTCACAAGTACAATCTTGGTTTCTCAGATACAAATATCGGTCTACGAATCCTGTGCAAGTGCAGTATCGCTCTAAACTGTAAGAAGACCGTTTTTTGGCCTTGAATGATTCAGATATTTTATAACTTCTCTCGATTGTACGATGCAACTTTGTGTATTCACAGTCTAATTAATTTTGCACGTTAAAGAGACATTGTAGTAACAGGTGTTGATGGATGAAGGAAGGCAGATTAGCTTGGATATGTTATTCCTCTTTCACAACGAGAATTTAACTAGTTCTTGTTGTCAATGAAATAATTTATGCCTATATTTTTAAGTTCAGATCAATAGTCTTTTATCTGTTATATCTGGCAATGAAATGATCAGATGATGGATTTAATGATTTGCCTTAGAACTGTAGAATCAGCTAGGAAAAATAAGAACAACGGAATGAACGGAATAAAGACATTTAATATTTTCACCTTCTGAAATGGATGTAAAATTAGTTCATTTATAATATATTTTTATCATGGTGCAATAATTAACACTATAACATAAAAAAACGTATGCTATTTTGCTACGTTGGCGATCCCTGAACATATAAGAAACAAGTTTAAAAATTTCTAGTAAATACCGAAAAACCGTTATTTAAGCTTGTGAATATCGGTATTTTAAAAATTGTAAAAATGGCTCAAAATACCGGTATTCGGTATCCCGGTATACTAGTATTGCAATCTCTACATGTGTCGGAAATCAGGGTGGAGGGCTCACAATTTCAAGGCGGCCGCGATGCCAGGTTGATACATAAAAGGGGTTCATGGCTACGAATGCTTAAGAACCGCTTGTGTAAACTGGTATCTATAAATATTTAGAGACTTATTATAATATTGTAACGTAGATCGGGGTTCGAGGATTTTATGCAAAAGCAGTCGTAAGCAACAAGACAGTTCTTTGCGAGCGATGCGTATTTATTAGCGTAAATCAATCCTTAAAAATACAGGATTCAACAGCAAAGTTCACTGAATAAATAACAGAAGGATTTCACACCTTCAACAGCACTCAGACACAATAAGCAGTGTCTAAATACACGTATGTAAATGATTATTCACAAGCACAGCCAAGCTGATTAAGTTCAAGGCAATCGCTAATCAAAACAGTGCTCCCTACTCGCTGGTTGAAATCAGACTGACCGTTGCGGCGGTCTCTCTCTATTTATAGCAGAGGCCGAAATTTCTCGAAAGATGCGCTCGCGCCACAGATCGTGAAGTTAGTGGATTTTTCTACTAATTTCTAGAAGAATCCAGAGGGTCCCGAACTCGCCAACATGGTCGCCAAAGTCGCCAACTTGGTCGCCAAAAATGATGCCAACTTGGCTCTATCGCCAATATTTCGCCAAGTTACCAATGAATCACTATTATAACGTAAGGACGGCTTGCTTGTGAATATTACAATCTTAACATGAAATAAATATAGAGTAATATAAAGGCATTTCACATCCAAATACAAATTATTTACATTATTTTATACAAATTCGTAACAATATGTATTGTTCACACAAACATATTACATATGATATAAAATTGAAATATTTATTTACTCATAATTTTAAAATGAACACAAAATGATACCACGAATATTTCTCAAATTTTACTAATATTTACTCGGTAATCAATCTTAATAACGTAAGCAATTTCAAAATGCTGTATTCAGGTACTGCTCTCAACTTTACAGAATGAACAAAGCGAATTTTTCGTGTTCTTTATCTTAATGAAGGTGGGTGGCATCACGCTGCTTCATATAAAGTAATTACCCCAGTATGCCTTCTTTGCTAAATATTATGAGAAATTGCTTTTGAAGCAAGTTGCTCATCGTACTGTAAAGCAACATGATGCTTTCAATAAGACCACCGGAAATGCATTGTAAGCTTTCTTGAAGAATGCCTACTAAATGTTCATTAGGAACAAAGCAAATTCCAAGAGTTAATTAGATACTACCTCGTTAATTGCTGAAGTATTTATCTTGAAAAGATACATCTTAAATGATAACGTGTAGCTTTTTGAAAAATTGAAAATATTAAGGATGGAGTATAGATCTCTTAAAATTATGCAAATTCAGGTAATGTAGCTATCTGGAATGCATCATTTTACGTTTGGAAGGAAACATATTTTAAATTTGTAACAGTTTAGCTATATTTCAGGTTTCTTTCCGTTAAATTTGATTATTAATCATATAAATATTAGCAGCAATTTTTAAGTTATAATATTAAATTTTGATGAATTGTTTCAACTAATTAAATTAAAGAACGAAGGCACACAATATTGCTGAATAGTAATCTAAAGTAAAATATATAATACAATTAGTGTAATCTGCTATACAGGTGTCCCGACACTTAATGCTGATCGGGAATGGTGTGAAAGGATGTGGTCACATCAGTTCTCGGGAAAAATTTTAAAAAATCCCTATCACTTGGTTAAGTGCGTAAATGCCAAGCGTATTATTAAAAATGCGGGAAATCACATCATTAGTTACTGTGAATACAAATTTCATCATTTTAAAGTGTTTTTCCCTAAAGCAGCTTTTCTCAAACTGAGTGAGGTGGGCACGAACATATTGAAAAGTCGAAAATAAATGATTATTTAAAAATTATTAATTTACTTAAAGTAAACAAACAATATATATTTTGACATAATAAAAATAAAATACACATTTTAAAGTGATATAATACACTTATAAATGTACCAGTACAGCACAATGTATTTTATAATTAACTAAGTTAAGAAAAACATTAATAATTAACAATGACCCCAAGGGCTTGTTATATATAAATTATATACATAAATTAATACTTCTTTTAATAATCTGTACAGTTTGTAATTAATCTTTAAACCGCCAGTTAATAGTTACGCGATTCTCTCCTAATGCCACCGTTTACGTAGTCACACGTATGTGATGTATTGAGAGGAGGGGGGGGAGGAATAAATGAGTAAATCTTCTGAAATATGTAAATACTTTGCCAACACTGTCAAGATCCTTTTATTGCATTCTAAAGCCTTCGGAATAATTTTATGCATAGCATTGCACAGAAAAGATCGCACTTTGGAAAGACGTATATATTGATTCGGGGCAATTAACGTTTTGACTGAGTGAGACGACGCCAGTGGCACTTAAGAAGTTAAAGTCGTATTGTGCAGCTTTAGTGTAAAAATATCGTATTATTGAATTCAATACATTGTTATTATATGGAAGGGTGGTGGAGGAGCACTATGAACGTTATGATTGAATATTGGCCGCAAATGTTGAAAGTTTGATAAGCTCGGTCCAAATGTGAACGTACACAGCCATGCTATTTATAACATTCACAAATTTGGAAAACACTTTGCTGGCTTAGTTAATATTAACACAGATCTTTTGAGTGGAGTAGTTTGAGAAATTGATATCATCTAACTTTGGCTCTCCATAAAAAGAAAAATATGTACAATTCTTAGCAATTTATTCAAAAGGTGGCCCATTAAGTTTAGATTCCAAAAGGGTACATTACTTGGTATTTTTGACCCATTACAACTTTTGTCAATTTTTTTCTGAAAGAATGACTACATTTTAAAAAACCTTGTCTGTCTTCTAAATTATTTTGAACCAATAAAAAATGTAACCAAACTGATCCAAAGATTGCTGAAGCACTTGAAAAAATAAATTTAGCTTGTTATACCTGTGACTCATCAAGTGATCTCTTTTTAAAAGATGCATAGCCTGCAGTCATGTAGAAAGCAAAGACTTTGAACACTTACAAAACTGAAGTATTACAAAACTGTTTAAATTTTATTTTAAAATTTATTTCACAATTTGAGTTAGATACATAAGATTGAGTTTTTTTTAAAATTAAATGTTTTTGTAAAATAGCTTCTGTAAATACTATAAATAGAAAAGTAGCAAATGCTGTACCACTTTGGAATCTAAACTAAATAGGCCACCTTTTGAATAACTTGCGTAGGGCTGAGAGTAATATTTTACTTTTAATGGAGTGTCAGAGTCAGATGAAATCGTTTTCACAAACACCGATTTAAATAATCTATGTTAATTTTAACTAAACCAGCAAAGTTTTTTTTTGCTTAATTTTCAACTATTAATCACTGAGAAATAACCATTAAAAATTGGTGAAATTTTTAGTTTACATACTGTGTCTAGTGATGTGATGAAGGGTGGCACTTTTCTTCATTTATAAGAAATATGCTAGCCATCACTTAATCAAGTGATTTGGAATTTTTTTAAAATTTTCCCCGAACTGATATGTACTCCTTTTTCATCCCTGCATGCATGGCATTGAGTTTCAGCACACCCTGCATAAAACAGCATCAAATCACATAATTTCTTTTGTTATGAAAAACATTGAAGGTCGAGTGAATATATAAAATTTTAGGTCTACCGGAAAGTTCTGGTTTTTTTTTAGAATAAAACAAACGAATAAATAACCAGTGCTTGTCTGATATCTTCTCCGTTCTTGAATTCCCCCCCCCCCTGCAAAATTTTTTGTAAGGACAGAAACAAGTGATAATCGGAAAGTGCTAGGTCTAGGGAGTATGGTAGATGCAACAGAATTCCCCAGCCTAGCTCTGCGATTTTCTGACAAGTCCCCAAAGCAGCATGTGGCCTGGCTTTGTCATAAAGCAGTATGATGTCCTTCCTATTGAACATCGCCGGACTCTTTTCTTGGAGTACTGTTTTTAATTTATCCTATTGTTGACAGTACCTCTCCAAATTTAGCCTTTCATTTGGTTTCAACAGCTCAAAATGTATTGGTCCTCGCATGTCCCACCATATACACAACATTCTTTTGTCTAGGCTCAACTTCGGTTTAGTGGTGAAAGGGGCAGGTTTTCCGGGTCCACAATATGCCCTTTTCCTGATGATGTTATCATAGGTAATTCACTTTTTATCCCCAATTATGATCCTGTCCAAGAAGGGTTCGATTTTGTTGCGCGCACAATATGATTCGACCATTCAAATTATTCTCACTTAACTTATGTGGCATCCATCTCAAATTCCTCCACACAATCCCTAGTTTCCGAATATGATCCGAAATGGTTTGTTGAGCTGAATCAAGCCTATCCGCAATCTCCGATGTTGTCAAAAAAGGATTTTGCTCTAACATGATCTTGACAGTATCGTCTTCGATCAAAGATGGTCGCCCAGAGCGTGGCTTATCAGAAAGGCCGAAATCACCTACTTGAAATTTTTGGAACCATCTTCTGCATGTTTTATATTACAAACTATACCTTTACCAAACACTTTGAATGAATTTCTACACGCTTCTGTAGCATTTCTTCCTTGTTGGAATTTGTACAAAGTACAGTGGCGTATAAATGAACTTTATCAACAGCCGCGGGTAAGCAATCGCATCTCACTTAATACTAACATGAACCATCTATGTTTTAGTTCATTTGCTAGGTTAGTATGTAGACATTCAGTGATAAAAAAGAGGGCTAAAATTGCATCAAATGAATATGCGCATACTTGTTGAAACTGATTGTAACCGGAACGGACAGAACTTTTTCGGTAGGCTTAATATAAATCAAAGACTAAGTAGAAAAAAAGTAATAAGAAGAAAACTAAAATTTTTAACATTATCAAGGATAATTAAATTAACCATGAATTGCGTGGAAAATATCGAAAAAGCATTTTTTATAAATACTTACTAGTTTTAAATCTCGTTTACCTTGAATTATCTGAATGCTGAAAGTAATTAATTTATTTATTTAAGTTGTTCCACTTAAATATTTTGTGTAATAGAAAATACTTATATACGGCCTAATACAATGTAAATCCTTTTCATTTTTTATATTGTTAAGACAGTGATAGGGCGATTGTTACGTAAGAAACATAAATTTATACAGGGAAGATTAAGCACTTTTGAACAGAGTCATTTGCTTATATAAAAACTATATTTAAACTTGAAGTAGAAAGTTTATTTAAATGTAGTTAAGTTGTATTATTATATACATGCTAAATAAATACTATTTCTTTATAATGTAAATTCACGAATTAAAAATTTTAGAGAATTTTCACTTCCTTTCTTAACTATTCATTCTTATTAGTCATATCAAGAATTCTAGTTACAATTCAAATACAAGTTATCATATCACTACTTTTTTTGTTTATCAGCAAATAGATATATGTTTTAGTACTTTTCTATTTCGCCGTCACAAATCTCCCCAAGCTGGCTTTATTGGCGACAATATACAATATACACATTAAAAAAAATTAAAAAGATGTTGGTTCTCATTCGTCATTCATCTATGTGTTTTACGTATTATGAACAAAAAGTTACTGATAAGTAAAAAACCACGACTTTTTTTGAAAAATGTAGTGGTAAAAGTTTGCCAACAGCACTTATTTGTTTGGCTTTGGTTGTTTTTCTTTTGGTGACTTTATCGCCTGCACCAGCGAAACAGAAAAGTACCATATTTTTTATTTAAATAAGATTTTAATTTAGTTTACCACCATTCGATTATCTCCTGAAATAAAAATAAATAAATCACTTTTACATATTTTTCAATTAAAATTTATTTAAGCAATACTAATTTACATACGTCCTCCACATTTTAATACTTTAGTAGAATCATTCTGAATGCATCCATTCAAAGGTGATACATGTATATCTCTGTAATTATTCTCAGTTGCAATAGTTTATTCGAATAACATTTATCTGCCTAAGTTCAATGTTTACTGAAATTCTAATTATAGCAAAGATTTGTGTGTGTTAACCGTTAGTGGCGTCCGTCTTATTTAAACTATTTATTATTCAACAATTCTACAGCTTTCCCTTTACATGACCTCTTACAGAAATTCAATATAAGCAGATACACAATCCACAGCTCTGCATCTTTGTCGACGCATTTTACTTTCAGTTGAAGGATGTTTTTTTCCCTCTTTTACATTGTTTATAGCTCGTAAGGAAGAGTTTGTTCGAAAGTTTTTCATATCCTGTGAGTCAGCTAATCGAGATATAAAAAACTTAAAAGTGTTTTATATAAAAACCTTCTTGTTAATTGTCACTGATTTTACGACGTCAACTTTTTAACTCTTAACTTCTAAAGTACTTTTAGTGCCTGTATATTTCTATTGACGTAACTATATATTCTCGTATATCTACAGATCTTTGAAGACGAGTAAAATGTATAATATATATAGAGATAGATATAGAAACGAGTATTGTTTTTTTTAAATAAGGTTCATTTGTTTTTTAAAAAAATAACGACGATATTTTGTTTCAAAAAACCTTTATTTTAGGAATGTACATACTTTTACCTATTTTTCTACATAGTTGCCGAGTAAATTAATGCACTTGTCATACCTTACAATTAAGTTTTGAAAACCTCTACAAAGAAGTCTGCCGCCCAGTCGGACAGCCAAGAGCTCAAGGCTGCTTTCACTTCTTTGTTGTCACTGAAGCGATTCCCGCCAAGACTATGTTTGAGGTACCGGAAAAGCTGGAAATCGCTTGGAGTAAGGTCGGAGTTGTATGGTGCATGGTCCAAAACCTCCGAGACAAAAGATTCGATTAAACCTCGAGTCGTTCGAGAAGTGTGAGGCTCTCATCTTTAAACCTCCTGACCCATTTTCGAAATTTGGTGTCACTCATTGCTTCAGTGCCATGAACTTCTGTTGTCTGATGATGAATGTCAGCAGCCGACGTGTTTCTCCCAGTCAAAAAACGGATAAGAGACTTACCTCCCATTTGGCGTGCGATTCAATCACCTTCAACTTTTTAAAGACGCACATCGAAGCTTACAGGACTTCTACAGAGCTGGAAATGTCGAGTGTGTTCGCAAGGATGCTGGTCAGTGTCGCAGAAACTCGTTGCGGTGTACGCTTGAACTAAGAAACTATATGTGCCAACGGACCTTACTTAAAAATAGCCCTGGTATATGTAATGACTCCCTCTAGTATTTTTTAGATTAACTCCTTTAAAATATTTTCTAATTCTTTGGTACAATACTAATGCGGTAATTTTAATCTTAAACTAATTGCTCCCCCACGTTTGCAACCAATCACAGCTCCCGTTAGAAATGAGTCGTGCGACCTTCACCGCCAGTTTATAATTACAGAGCGCTGTGTGCTCACTCTCTTTGTCTTTGTGTTCGTCATGTAAATCGCTGCTGCTTCTTGATTCTTCTATGTATTTGTGTTCATTCATATTTCTTAATTATTCTAAATGAGCTTGAATTTCATTCATCTGTGACCCTGAATAATGAAAGATTTAAACCATAGAAGTTGTTCTCTGTTTATCAAGAAATAACGATCGGCAAATCTACATACAAGTAACCAACAGAAATAGGCCTCGCTACGCTACATATATATATATATATATACTTAGGGCAGCCTATGTGCACTGTCGCATTCCCAACTGACGTCACACCCCACCAATAGTGCCCTCTCTGGACGAGAATTTACTCAGATGGACGCCGAGAGACGTAGTAGAAAAATATAAACGTAAGCAAAAGAGGTTTTCTGGTGTTTAGTATGTCTCTTACAATATTTTCATTCTTCATTGTTGAATAAATCATTATCATCTGAAGGTTTTGTAGTCATATATATATATATATATATATATATATATATATATATATGTGTGTGTGTAGGTGTGTGTGTGCGCGCGCGTGTGTGTGTGTGTGTGTGTTAAAGACACATCAAATAAGAAATATTGTAAAAGCAAGTTTTTCGAGAATTCATGAAAGTTTTGCTTTAATCAGATTAAAAACTTTGAAAAAGGAAGTTTATCTACATTTTTAAAAATATTTTCATTGTGTTTCATTTGTAATTTTTTTCAAAAATGAAATAGAATTTATAGAACCAATGTATGTTTTATAAAACTTTTTCTGCTAACATGAAATATTTTGGAAAAATTCTAAAATTTCCTGTTTCGTGAATAATTTATACATTTTTTAACTGTGAAATATTATAAGAGAAAATAACTCAAAAAAATGTTTGATCTTATTTAATATTTTTAATTCGTACAATTT
This sequence comes from Trichonephila clavata, assembly GCA_019973975.1. NCBI lineage: Eukaryota > Metazoa > Arthropoda > Arachnida > Araneae > Nephilidae > Trichonephila > Trichonephila clavata. The sequence goes on along the minus strand of BMAO01038981.1, from coordinate 25,876 downwards.
AAAATGTTTGAAAATATACACTCCTAAAAAAAAAATTAGGAGCACATGAATTTCAATAAAATTACGCCAATATTTCATCTGATAAATAACGTAAAACGAAACATCTGTAATCTTATGTGTATTAGAAAACAGAAGAAAAAAATCTTTATTTGTAAATCATGTCTTTAAAAATTTTAAAAAAAAGGATATAAGTGCAGAAATTGTGATTTCGTAAAAGCTGTTGTTGTTCGTTGTGTCTGTGGTGAAATTCAATATTTTGGCTGTTGTTTTGAAAAAAGTGACTGGAAAATGTCGTGACAACTGTATCTACCGGAATCTATGTCTTGGCTTATTATCAAGAGACATAAATGCGAGCGAGGAAGTGAATATTAACGTCGCACTGCTAAGCTACACGAGGGCTTTTGCTGACGGACCTCATAATTTTGAACCATGGTAATTTGAACGTGCATCGCTCCCCTACACGTCAGATCTGTGGTACTGGGCTCGAACTCATGACACGCCAGCCATGATCCAATACCTTAACCACTTGGTTACCACAGCCACATGAATCCGGGAGAACTGAAAGGGCTGTCGTGGACGCTGTTGCAGTGACAAGAATTATCTTTTATAAGACACTTTTACTGAATGCAATTTTTTAAACATACAACGGATAAGAAATATTTTTCTCCAGAGAATTAGTGAAAGGGGCGGGTAGAACCCGTTACAAGTTTTTCAAAAAATAAGAAAATTTATCACGCCTTGTCTGTATAGTTAATCAAATAAGCTAATACAGCGCTATTTTATGTGTATCTATATGATTGTTTTATATGGGATTCCCAACTTTCCCTGCTTTTTAAGCAATGTTTACAAGCTAAAAGTTTTTATTGAATTGTATGTGCTGTTTCTTCTCTCAAATCCTTGCGGAAAACACTTGAGAAATGTAAACCTTTTCCGTTTTTCTCTAAATAAAAGACATATATGCATTAAATAATTCTAATACAGCCCAAGTTATACGTTCTCTTTTACTTCAAAATTGAAAGTTATATAAAAATCTTCATAGTAAGTGTTATATAAAGTTTTAAATATAAAGGAGCACATTTAGAAAGCTAACACATATTTATTTAATTTAAAAGGAATGCATTCTCAGACTTATTTATTATGATAAAGAGCTTAAAATAGAAATTTATAGAGTTTTAAATTTTTTTCCTCAAAATACTGTATCAGAAACAAATACAGATTTTTAAAACTACAAATTTGATAAAATATTTTTTATCCTACCATGTAATTCCAATAGTTTTATGAATCGTTAAAGATTTTTTTTTAATCTGTGTTCTGGGGGGGGGGGGGGTTACCACCTGTTCTCTGACGGTTGGCCAATCCCCATTGTACAAATTATATAGGATCATGTTCCAAATTAAGGTCACAAACACAAAATCTTGGAAAACTGATGAACTATTTGCTGTGTTGCTACGGAATTCCTCACACTGTAATACGACACATAGACGTATTAGAGCATGCGGAAAATATTGCAATAATCATATAAAAAAGATTTTAATTTTGAATTAACACATGCAGGATATATCAAAAAGTGTGAAATCACGAATCAGAGATAAAGCATTTAGCTCATTAAAAATCTGTCTAATTTGAAGTGTGACCACCGTGCACCGGTTGGGTTGCCATACGGTTTATGAGGGTGTAAATAAATATTTGTGGCAACAAAACCCATTCTTCTAAAAGCACGACTTTTCACACTAAGAGGGGAGAGGGGTTAAGATTTCCTGGGAGAGGGTTAAGCTGAGAAATTTCTTTTTCTAGACCATCCTCTACATACGTTCAATAGGATTTAGATCCGGAGACCTTGAGGGCCAATCTATATAATGAATATCTTTTTCTTAGTTAAATTCATCATCAATTCTGTGTGGCCGCACATTTTCGCCCATTAAAATATAGTCCGTGGCCAAAGTAACCTTAAAAAATTCACATAGTCCTCCAGGATCTCATACATAAAGAACTGTGAGTTGAAAGTACTCGCACACACATCGAAAATGAACAGGAGTGCATGGCTGCCCAGCCATGGTCCCAACAGTTTTGTACGTACATGCAAATCCTACCATCATCATAAATGTAAATTAGTACGAACTTGTGTTTTGCTCCATTCTATTGTAAAGATGTAGTTCCTTTCATTAACTATACCTTACGTATAAATAAGTTTATTAAAGCATCACGAAAAACTTTTATATAGAGAGAGAGAGATTAAGTTGTATCATGGAAAGGAAATTTTTTGTTTCTATGGCATTTCGAAAAAATTAAAATTATTTTTAATGAGTCTTTAAAATCGAGCATTTGTCACATAATATGATGCATACTATCTATGTATAAAATGTTACGTAGTTTTATCCTGATTTGATGAGATTGGCATAATGGTTCAAGCATCATTTAACGAAAGTGTATATTTAAAATACAACTGTAAATGTTTAGCAGCAATATCTGCATAAGACAAGTTTCTAATTTCCCAAATTCTACAATATGATAAAATCTGGATTTTTAACAAAAATTAGTGATATAGATTTCTATTTCAGCTGAATTACAATTCATTTTTTAAAAAATTAGTTTAATATATTTCAAGAGATCCTAAAAAATACACATGCATTATTTCCTGATGAGATCCTATTTTAAGCCCCTGATTAATTGACAAATATTTGAAGCTACAATAAAGAGAACTGATATATTTAAAAAAAAATATTTAAAATATGGAAAAAAATATGCGTTTGCCAGTGAGAAAGGAAGGTGTTAGTTTAAATCAGTGGTCTTCAAACTTTTTCGATTCATGGAACCCTTAGAACTAGAAGGTGTTTTGTGAAATATCATCCCTTTTAAAAGGATATATCTTAAAATAATATTTAAAGTAGATCTACAGATTATAGGTACTTTATGTAAAGGTAATTATAAAAAATATTGGAAGTGCTATTAAAAATTTAAATCTAATTTTAATATAACTTATATCATTCATACTAATAATTTATGTGATCCAAGTTCACATAACTTGCATTATATATAGTAACTGGGATATGTACTTGCATTTTTTTACACAAACTGTCGAAATCTATAGGTCTATTGAAATGATCATGAGAAGCGTTTCATATTCTTGGTTTTAATCAAAATTATTTGTTATATATATATACACTAGCTGTTACCCGCCCGCTTCGCTGGGTATTTCATGATGTTTTATAAATTTTTACTGCTTATATATATGCATAAATTATTGATATCTAAGTCCTACCATTAAGAATTCGATTGAATTGAAAAATATACTTATACCTGTAACTGTCACCTGTTGATAAAAAAAAAAGGACAGAACTCATCTAATTTGTATTTTCTAAAAATCTCTAAAATTGAAGCATAGAATGATGTTTGCTCTTTCGTAACTCAAAAACCAAGTGGATTCCCGCAAAACCAATTTTCGGTGGATCTCTACTCCGTAAATTGAACATGCAAGCCAAATTTCAAAAGTCTAAATCTAACAGAAAAAAGCAAAAGTTTTACTATAAGTTTTCCCGTAATCCCGTTGAGAGCCGTTTTCCAAAATTACTGCTCTTAGCGGATTTCAATTCAACAAAAGAAAAATGCAAACCAAATTTCATTATTATAGTCCTTGTAGCACGAAAAAAAGTAATTCTTTTTGTCAATATGTCCCAGTAACCCCTGAAACCCCCCAGAACTTGATTTCCTTAAAATTTATTCTTAGTGGTTCCCTATTCAACAAAAGAAACATGCTTAACAAATTTCAAGTATATGGGTCTAACAATTAAAAGCAGGAATTTTTTTTCTGTAACTCCTCTTGACCCCTCGCAAACATCTTTGGGGGTCAATTTTAATTTTACTCTTTGTTAGAGGAACTCTATTTCATGAAAGGAACATACCTACCAATTTTCAAGCAGGATGATCAAGTAGTTTAAAAATGGAAATATTTATCGATTACGCCTCTTAATCTCCCGAAATTAAACTTAGTAGTTCATATTCGCGAAACCCATTTTGTAGCGGTTCTCTACTTTACGAAAGGAATCTGCTTATCAAATTTCAAGACTGTACGTCTAACAGTTTAAAAATGGGGATAAATGTCTATAACGCCACTTGAGCCAACGCAACGCCTCTTCTGGGTCTGTTTTCATAAAACCCATTTTGTAGGGGAATTGCACTCTATGAAAGGAATCTGCTTAGCAAAATTTGAAGACTGTGCGCCCAATTAATTAAAAATGCAAAAAAATTATCAATAACGCCCCTTGAACCCCCGCAACACCACCTAGGGGTCGATTTTCACAAAACACATTTTGCAGTGTATTTCTATCCTATGAGAGGAATCTGCTAACCAAATTTCAAAACTATGAGTCTAATAGTTTAAAAAAAGAAATAATTATTTATATCTGCCCTTAACCTCCCGCAACACCCCTTGGGGGTCAATTTTCTCCAAACCTGTTTTGTAGCGGATATTTACTCCATGAAAGAAACATTCCTACCAATTTTCAAGCAGGTAGGTCAAATAGTTTAAAAACGAAAATATTTATCTCTTACGCCACTTATTCCTCTGCAACGCCACTTGGAGGACTGTTTTCACAAAACCTTCTTATAGCTGATCTCTACTCTATGAAAGAAATCTCTTTATCAAATATCAAGACTGTGCGTCTAATAGTTTAAAAATGGAAATAATTATCTATAACGCCCCTTTAGTCCCGTCAACGCCACTTGGGGGCAATTTTCATAAAACCCATTTTTAGCGTATCTCTACCCTATGAGAGGAATGTGCTTACTAAGTTTCAAGACTGTACGTGTAATAACTTAAAAATAGGAATTTATAACGCCCCTTAAACCCCCCGCCCCCGCAACACCCCTTGGGGGTCAATTTTCCCAAAACCCATTGTGTAGCGGATATTTACTCCAGGAAAGAAACTTACCTACCAATTTTCAAGCAGGTAGGTGAAGTAGTTTAAAAACGGATATATTTATCTATTACGCCCCTTAATCCCCCACAACGCCACTTAGAAGTCTGTTTTCACAAAACCCGTTTTGTAACTGATCATTATTCTACGAAAGGAATCTATATGTCAAATTTAAAAACAGTGCGTCAAATAGTTTAAAAATGGAAATAATTATCTATAACGCCCCCTAAGCCCTGTAACGCCACTTGGGGGTCGATTTTCAGCAAACTCATTTTGTAGCGGATCTCTACTCTCTAAAAGGAATCCGCTTACCCAATTTCAAGATTGTACATCAAGTAGTTTAAACATGGAAACAATTATTATTAAAGCCCTTAACCCCCCGTAACGCCCCTTGCGCTTCGAATTTCAGAACATCCTTTCTTAGCTGATGTCTACTCTATCCAAGGAACATGTCTACCAATTTTCAAGTCTGTAGGTTGAATAGTTCCAGAGATTTCATGATTAGTCAGTCAGTCAGTCAGTGAGTCGCTTTTCTCCTTTATATATATAGATTCAGGAGAATAAAAGTCTCTCTCTACAATCTGTTTTTCCCTACTTCTGAACATTAATAACGTGTTTTTAATTCCTCTCTCTTTCAGAGAGACAGCGATGGTAATTATTATTCTATAAACAGATTCCAATACGAAATTATTCGGAATTATCGCCGTATCGTACTGCTAGGCAGTTAGAGCAATGCTTACAAGTTTGTCTTCCTCCCACACATCTGAATAATACGAGTATTTGCAAGGCTAGTAATATTATCATTCCAAAGCAGTGTGATGTTGTTTCACTGTGTCTAGAATTCCTCATTCCTTTAGGCTACTCTATTTATAGCGTCTGTGTAAAGTACTCAGAGCTTAAGGCTTTCAATAAAATCAGGAATAATGGCTTAAAACTAAGTTAATATGATTTATATATTCTCAGTACCTTTAATTAAAATAATAAAATACTACCCTTTCCGCTCGTTCTGCGTTCATTGAAACAAACCCTTGCCCAATCAAAAGGGACATTTTGCAAGGGTCGATACTAAGTCAGCCACTTTCAATCTTTATATTAATGACATTCTACAAGTTTTTATGCTTCAGTTTGTAAAGTATACAAACGGCATTACTGAGATAGCTTAGGATCAGAGATTTTATATTATAAATTCTAAACTCTGATATTATACATACAGATAAAATTGTGGCTCAGAGAATGGAAAATTAAGGCCAATGTATGTCTTGAATAACGAGAAAGTTACAATATTGGAAAAATTTCTTTATCCTATTTTTCAACCAACCAGTTCCTTTAGCAAAGATTATATCAAAGGCTTGTTCATTTTAAAATTAAAAATAACGTTTGTCCTCATATGGATCATATTTTTAGAGATGAATCGAAAATTTGTTAAATTGTCTGGTTTCTTGAAAGAGTTAACTTCGTGCTTTATACATTGACGGGAAAAAATCGAATACCAAAAAACAAATTCGTAAATTTGTTAGGCATGTTTGTATATTTAAAAAGTGATATAGATTTAAGTTGCTCGCTTCACGCTTAAGTGTATCGCTAGAAGCGCCACTCAGAGCTTACAAATCAGAGTTGCTTTAAATGCGTACTGTAAAGTTTGTGAGTGTTATTGTCTGTAAAATTTGACGTATTCCATTAATATTACCAAGAAGGCCTTTAAGAAGAAGAAGCCATTATCAATGACTCACCAAGTTTGAACGAAGACATATAATAGGGCTACGAGAAGGTGAATTTTCTTTCTTGGGTAAGGCGGAAAGACTTAGCCGGAATGTATCCACTGATCATCATTGTTTGGAGTAGTGGTCAAGGGCCTCAAAAAGACCGAGTTCTGAGTGGCCATGTGGCACTACTGGGAAGGAAGACCACTATTTTCACCCTACGGCTGTAGCGCATTGAACTGCGACCGCGGCAGAAATTCGAGCTTCAGTTTGAACCCCAATGACACAACGAATTGTTATAAATTGGTTACTTCAAGGACAGCTCCGAGTCAGGCTCCCTAAAGCTTGTATTCCCCAGACTCCACGCCTTTGCCGTATGTGAATCCAGTGGTGTCAAACCAGATCGCATTGGATCTGAAGGGAGACCTGTTGTGTTTTCGGATGAAAGCAGTTCCCTCTTTGGTGCCAGGGATGGCCATGTGTTGTTCAGAAATTGACCAAGGGAATGACTGCAACCAAACTGTCTGTAGCCTAGCCACACTAAACCTACACCAAGAATCATGGTCTGGAAAGAAATTTCCAATGACAGCAGGAGCATTTTCGTGGTCATCTCAAACACACCGATTACAAATTTGTACTTCAGTCTGATAATTCAACTTATAGTACTGACATTAATGGAGAGCCTACAATGGGGAGTTTTACAATAGGATAAAGTTTACCCTCGCACCGCTGTTGTGACTCAACGTGCTCTACAGAGTGTTGACATGATTCCTTAGCGTGCGAGATCACCAGATCTATCTACAACTGAGGAGGTATGGAATATCATTGGAGGACGACTCCAGCATCACCCACAGCTAGCACTGACCGTCCCAGTGTTGATACAAGAATTTAAACAAGCATAGAACTCCATACTACAATGTAACATTCGGGACCTGAGTGATACAATGAGTGCACGCTTGCAGGCTTGCATTCGAAATTCTTGAGGTCACACCAGCTATTAATGTAATAACATTTTACATTTGAAATGCATTTTCTTGAGCTTAAATTAATCTGGAATCTTGAAAATTTAATCAATTAAACACGTTAACTAGACAAATACATTGTCCAAATTTCTGTGCTTTGCAGTAATTTTCCTTGGTGTTGGCATTTTTTTTCCCGTCAGTGTATTTTCTTATTCCAAGGTCCTGTTGTTCAATTCCAAACAAATATTGCAAAATTTTCTTCAATATTTTTAATAGTAGCAAGAACTACTATAAAGAACAGCTACCTGAATAACAATATTAAATCAGACGATAAAGTTGCATACAAATTATCGATTAAATAAAAATAAATCTCAGCCTTCAAAAAAGTTCTTTTCCGTGTCGAAATTCTTCGATCGTATTTCTCCGTATTAGAATGAGACTTAATTTATCACACTTCACTTATTACTCAATTAATTCAAAAAATAGTGGATGAATATCTCATACAGTTTTCTAACACTCTTGCTTCCCACATGGGTCTTAAAACTTTGTGATAGAAATTGGAACTATTGTTGCATTTCTGTTTATTATTTTAATGAATTTCTTACACATAAATTGTTATTTTGCAGGAAATTTAATGTAATAAATGAATAAACCATACCTTATTGCGTCTTTATCAATGATTCAATGGGAAACCGGAACACAGTAACAACAAAGACCCTTAATAAGCATCTCAAAAGTACGAAATAGAGATCAATGAAACCATTGACCCTCCCAATTACACTCTGCTAGGCATATTTTCCCAGCTGACAGGTGCAGTTGACCTGGTATCTCATGGATTGGGAAATAATTGCTTTCAATAGCGTGTCCTGTTTCGAACTGAGTCTCGGTAATTAGAAGGTCATGTCAAAGATGGTCGGGGCAGTGATGGGATACTCATCTGAATTTTGTTCAGCAGACATCATGACAATAAAGAGTTGTGGCATGGGTTAGCCATTCATTTGATTGCGGATCATTTTGGGGTTGCTTTTCTTAACTCTCTTGCAAAACTGGTAGATCTATGAGATCCTACGTTTCGTCTACCTTTCTTTCAAGAATCCCTTGACTTATAGGGTTTAACAAAATAATGCCCTGCTACTGCTTGTCTTTATACTCATTCAATATTTGTTAGGCCGGCGTTTTGACTAAATATTTCTCGAATACAGCATGTGTGAAGTTTAAAGAGCAGCTCTCTTAGACCATCCACTCACCAAATAAAATGTATATGGCAAGCAATTCTGTAAGATAACCTACACCAACTCTACGAATCAATATCTAACTAAATATCTTCCATTAGATTCAAAGATAAGCCAAAGCATTGCTGAGGATTTTCATCGAATATAGCTACATATCCTCAACAAAACATTTAATTTCAATGGTACTGTTAGCCTTTTGTTTTCTGTATATATACACTACCGATTTTTTTGTTCTTAGGTGATAATTCCCTCTTGTTACGCCGTTTTCTTGGTGTTATGCAGTGAAGGCATTGAATTACTTTAGTTATAGCTTAGTTATATAAAAACATATAATGTCAGTCTCAACAAAACCAAATTAAGGTTAAATTAGTAATCGAATTTCGAATTCATTTAATCTAAAAAGTTAAAGTGTAATTGTACAGATAGATTTAGAATGCATAAGTATAAAGAGAGAATTTTGAAGTAAAACTAATTAAACGTAGGTTTAAAATACATTTTTAGACATGATTTTGCAATATATGCTCTCATTTAAGCATATACTGCGTCGAATTGGGCGTAATAACGATTCATCTGTTAATATTTCCACTGATGTCTTTTTGCAGCATGGACAGTATCTAATCGTAATGAGAGTAAGTCTAATTATTACATAAGGTTTCCACAGATATCTGGAGCCTAGTACACTGTAGCACGCACAATAACAGTGGCAAGGGACACGATGAAGTGTAAGTATTTAGAATATGATGATTACGGTTATCTCAAATATTCTTTTTTGGATAATCACTGGGAATTTGGTAGTCAAAGAAGCACATGCTCTTGCAACGAATCACAAAGAATGATCATTACATAGTCCTACTGAAATATTTAATTCTTCTGAGAAAATAACCCAACGCACAGTCAATATATATGATTGTGAATGATAGGATTATTTATGTACATGGATATATACCCAATCTGATGAGTGAACTTTCCGCAGATATGATAGAATATTTCATATAAAAGCGTTATCCTCCCCATAACGCTATCACTACCATATTTTGTCATTACAGTATGGTAGCAGAAATTGCAATGGTTGCAGAATGCCTTATATCATACACTTCTTGACTGACACATGGCCAATAATCTTTTCGATAGAGAGAAAAAAATAACTAGTTTCAGACGCGGTAATTATTTATTAGTCAATATCTGTCCAATGCTAGTATTGTTGCGCCAATTAAATCCTACTTTTCGATGCAACTTCGTCAGTTACAGGTAGATCTGTTTCGAAGCCTCACACGTAAGATGATTCATCGTATTGACATTTTAGTTTCCGGCTGATAGTATTTTAGTGTAACATATCAGTCAATTCTCACATATCATGTCAATTGACTTTAGCCTCTCCCATCGTTGGCGTATGTTTCACCACGCCATGTTTTTACATTTGTATCATCATTCTAGTTATTTTACATTTTTGGCACAGCCTCACTGAAAGAGATCAGTTTTAGAAAAATTTCAGTTTCAAAATCATGTAAAGAATTTCTAAAGTACTACCACCCTCTGTGTGAAAGACGATTATCATACCTTTTTGAACATCATTAAGTTCGAGTATTTCATATATCACATCAATTAACGATATTTTTTAAGATAACTTATGCTTTCAATTTTGTACCACATTGTCCTATGCTACAATCGCGTTTCTTTGAGTGTGCATTGCTTACCTCTGAAGTAGAGAATGTTTAATAATACGACTCAACTTTCAACGAAAATTTATACAAATGATAATAAAAAAATTTTAAATTTTTAAGTTAAATTTGATTAATTTTCTAATGGTCTTAGTTAAATAATTTTAATTTAATGAAGTACTTTTAAGAATACTTACAAAAATGAGTACATTACAAATTTTATACATATTTCAATATTCGCGTAAAAAATATTTGCGAAACTGGAATTATGTTTAATCGAAAATCATTTTTGTATGAAAATTGTTTTACATATAATTTACTTTACTTTAACATTATTTTTAAACTCTAATATTTATTTAAATGAAATATGCAACGAAACATATAGTGTAGCACAAATGAATGACCGGATTTGAAAAACATATCTGGAAACTATTACACATATTATACGCATAGTAATACACAAAAAGAAAAGTTACCAAGTATTTCCCCAAACATCACCGATCCGGAACACGCTGCAAAAATTTAAATGGAATGCATTTGTGTGGGCGACATTAGGAAACATTGGCAGAGAGATACTACAAAATGTATGGAACGAACTTGAATATAAATTAGATGATTTTTCATGTAACATTTTAATAAAAGGTCATGCATTGATCACACATTTGTGTAACTGAAAATAAAGTTTTGATTTCATATCTTAATTCTATATTTTAATTTTCTTTAATTCCATGTACCACTTACTGTAATCTGTGCAATAATTAAGAAAATATAAAAATATTTAAAGTATGGTCAATTATTTATGCTAAGCCTATACATTTTAGAAGTAAAGCTAAAAATGTGAATACTAATACGTTCTTTACTATTTTTGGAAGTATTTCGATTATTATTTTTAACTTTGATAAAAACCTCTCTCTTAATCTTTTTATAACTAAATACTTAATAAACAATAAAAATAATTGTTAACAATAAGTTTATTTAGTTGGGGGGAAAGTATTAATGGGAAAAGGATATCTAAAACCATGATTTATTTAGAAACTTATACATATATTTGAGTTTCTTTTGATACTACATAAACATTTGAAAATAACATATTACGAATGAGATTACTTTCGCTATTTAAAGTAATTTTTATTTTTCTAAAGCCATGTTTGTTATGCTTTGGGTCATTGTTTTCTTCTCTTTTAATTTTCAAGATGCTATAGCTTTTGTTTTAATAATGCCATTGAAAGAACTTCAAGTAATTAGTATGTTTTGCGTCCTCCTTTCATTCAAATTTAAACAAAGCGCACTTTCATTTTTTCATTTTTTAGAGTGAAAGATACAATAAATATTACTAATAAGAGCAAGCAAGCTAATTTTATCATTCTGAATATAATGTAGAGTTTCTTTGTTTTTCTGAAAACTGAAAGCAAATTTAATGTTCTTAAAATATTCTTTTTTAAATATTTGCTTTTACGCTGTGTATACTATATAAAAATAATTACAAGGTTTTAATTTGCAAATAAATACATACGTATCCAAAGTTTATTTGCAAATTAAATCCTTGTAATTATTTTTTTGTTGTATTTAGTGTAAAAGAATATATTTTTTTATTTCTTTATTCAATTATGTGATTCTAATTTATTGAAAGTATTAAATATTTTGTTTATTGTTTGCGAGATTACAATTATTTTCATCATTTAAATTTAAGAAAAATAATTTATTTTTACATAATAATTATTTTAAATTTCAAATTTTCTATCTAAAAAGGAACATTTTAATTATCTTTGACTAATTCCGTTTAGAAACGTGATTTTTAATAATTTAAATGAATAATATTTTGATATATAGTGTCAGTTGAATTAGAATATACACATAAAATATTTTAAAGATACTAATTAATACAGGAAAATATTACTTAAATGTAGTTTTTTAGCAAAAAATAAAGAAAGAATGAATTATTTTCAAAACATTCTCTTTTTATGAAAAATGTTTCTATAATGGTAATATATTTCCCACTTATAGCTAAGACTTCTACAGTGGGGATGAACTAAAATTTTTGAAAAATTCACATTATTTTCAGAGTTACGAGATCAATTGAAATAGTAACGGGGGGCTTGTGTTAGAATTTATCTATTCTGATGTAATAAAATACAAATAAATCCACATTTAAACTATATACGAGTATTTCAAAAATTTTAGTTCATCCCTGCTACATACATGCAAAATGTTATTATTCTAGAAGAATATTTCTGGAAAGGAAAACGTTTTGAAATGCACGATATTTTTTCTTCGATTTTTGTCCAAAAAAACCGCCTTTAAATAATCTTTTCTTGTAACAATAATCTTAAAAGAGTTTTAAATGTATACTCTTCAATTCAACTGACACTAAACATCAAAAAATTTTACAATTATACCCTTTTTCAAAATAACGGTTTCGAACGTAGTCACTATAAAGGGACTAATAAAGATGCAATAAATGTAAATATTCCCAGTATTTCTTTTATCAAAAAAATTTATTTAATACATGAATAAACCTGTGCATTAAAACGATCATACAAGATATAACGTTAACTATCATTTGATATCCTTATGAAATTGCATAAATCCAAAAATTATTTTTAAATGATTGCGATGCATTTAAATTAATATAAAATTACGGGCTTCTGTAATTTAAAAATAAATCTGTATTTAATGTTAAATTCTTGAATTCTTACCACTCAAGCCATAATATCCTGACAACATTAAGTGTACCCGACTCCCCTAAAATTGTCAATTTTGCCAAAAATTGACGCATTTTTTAGGATTTTTTTATAGGCCATCTTATTAGTTTTATAAATATCCCAAGTTTATTAGTTTTCGTTCCCTAGAACAAAAACTACACGTGTTTTAATAAAAGCAGATGTCATTACTTAAAGCAAGATGTAATACATTGAAACTCGTTTTACTCTCGAAATATGTTTTTTTTTTAAATACTCAAACGGGCCAGCAATTGCTCAAAAATTTTGAAAATAATTAACTGAAATTTTTTGTGTATGTTCTGTATAATAGTAGAAGTGTTTTAACTTTCAGATTTATCAATCACTGTTTTATTACAAAATTTGCAGCCCCTTATGTGAATATAATCACTGTTTCTTTAAGTAGTTTCAAGTAATAACAAAGATAAAGTGCTCTAGTTTTTGTAAAAATTAAAATATCTTTTATCCTGAAGGTCATTTAAAAAATGAATAACTAGCAACGCATCAGAATTGAACATTTTTAAATTTGTTCATAAACTTTTGGTACAGAATGGGCCCCGTTTATGTTATTTTTTGTAAATGTTTACCCATTTTTTCCCCATTTTAGTAATAATATTTTCTTTTTCTCTTCTTAATTTGAGCATATTTTTCTTAAAATGTACTAAACAAATCTAAAAACAACAAAAAAAATCTCTATATCTTCATTTTTTTTTAAAAAAAAGTTGTCGCAAGTATTCGGATACCTTAAAACAAGTAATATAAAAAAATTGAATCAATTCTTACTATGAATGGATGAATAGAAAGTATTTTATTAACGATTGAAAATTTGTGAACAAGATATATTATATAAATAAATAATTATATATATATATAGGGAAAAGTGAGTTTTAATAGTAGGAATTGAATATCCATTAACACCAAATTCTGTTTTCATTATTTGATTATTTCATGGAATATGTGCACTTTTATCTCATACTTCCGTATTCGTTTTAACTGCTTTTTCCCGCACAAATAAAAATGAATCTTCAAGCATAAATCCATTAAAACGTTTTCCTGAATGCAATTTTAGTTTATTTCGAAATAAATTTCTTCTTTTCGATATTTACTGTAACATTTGTAACGGGCTATCTCACAAAGTTTTCCTTTAAAACTAACTTGGGGTTTTTCTTTAAGGTTTATTTAAAGTTTACTGTCATCTTACTGAAGAAGCGTGATATGTGGATGTGTATTAGTAAATAAAATGCTGTGATGTGTAGTGAAGATATAGAATTATGCTGTCAGCAGATAGCAGTTCTAGGACTAGGTGATACAACAATTATTTATTGAGTTAGTAGAATTAAAGGACCTAAGTGTAAACAGGTCTCGGTTGAAATAGGATCCAGATGTAATTATCAGCCAGAGATATAGCATCGGCTGATATCCTCGAATAATATCCGGAACCTGAATCTCATTTTGAGGCTAACAAATAAATCAAATTTGAGGATTTATAACTGAGCGATAAAACAAACCTTCCTCTAATAGTTTGAGTCGTTCATTAAGTAAAAAGTTTATGTTTATCTGTATTTGGGATTGTTTTAGTGTGTTCTATATTGACTTCACTCACATGTTAAAACCTTACGCGAGTACGGATCGTTAGATCTAATTAATCAACTTTGGAAGTACCATCACACATTTTTAAATACAAATTTAATTTAACAGCGGTTAAAAACCTTCTCTTATTTTTAGCTTCTTCTGTTGAGTATATTTTCGGTTAAGGGATGCTCACTTTAAGTCTGTTTTCTCCAAACGTCTGAGAGCATGATCTAAACGCGGAGCACATTTTCGGACAAAAAAATGCCTCTATTTTCATGAAATTTTTTAACATTGTAACTCGTACACCTGTTTATAATGTAGTGTTTTAAAATTTTCAAAATATTCCTTAAATAATTAATTTTTCCTTTTAACATGTAAGAGGATAGCTCATTTATCCATACGGTATAGGTGAAAAAAGGCGAAACCCATTTTATAACAGAAAAAATGTGTCAACTAGGATAAAAATGAGTAATATGATAAATAAGTGATTTTTCCACAGAATACAGAAACCAGAATATAATATTAATATTGAAGTATTTTTATACCTGGGAAAAATATTCACATTTAGGGTCCTATTCTTTAACATTAACCGAGTACAGCCATAATATAGGAAGAAATAGAAATTAAATTTGCACAATTTTCAAGAATTTTACATTTTTTTATACTTAGTCTTTTTAAATATACAAAAACAATATATAAACTCGATTGATAAAATAAAAATTTAGTTTTTCTTGGTAATTTTTGGTTAAAATTTTTATGGTTATTTGAAATATAAATGCTTTTGGGACGAATTTCTAAGGTTTCGAACAAGATTGAAAAATATATTCAAAAATACTCATTTTAAAAAATCATTTGATTTACAGAGATGATTAAAATCACTGCTTAACTGCAAATTATTTAGATCCCAGAAAAAAAGTAATCTAAAAGAAAATGTAAATAATATCAATTAATATCGAAGGTACGAAAATAAAAACTAAAAAAAAGGGTAGTTATAATATATTATAGTTACACTTTCACATCGAATAGATAGTGCTGCATTTTTCTTAAAGTATGTAAGTATACAGTGGCGCTGTTTCTTTATATTTAGATGAGAGAGATAAATTACTACTCACAATAGAGATACATAATAAACACATAATGCAAGCGGCAAATAAAAAGTCTAGAGCGACAGGACCACTGATTTCTGAAATATTAGTTTGGATGATTCTTCCAAGTAAAAGAATCACAGAGGATCTTACCGGGAAGAAAATATTTCTGCCACACATTGAGCTCACGTTTTCCAATAATTTGATTCAGTGCTTCAAGCACCAATGAATTTAGAAGGAACTTAGTAATTTATGCAAGAGGAGGCTCCATTAAAATGTGTTCCTACCGTGTTCGAATTCCTCTTGGAATAACTTAGAGATCACGTGATTAATCAAAATTGCTCGTAAGTGCTTCGAAAGCAAAGATGGATTTCTAATTCCGTTTGGGTGCTTCGATTTTAAAATCTGATTTTCATGTTTGGGTATTTAATTCATATAAGTATTACAAGATATCACCGGTTTCAGTCAGTGTGTCATCTTTTGTGAGTCTAATTTAAATGGCCCTGTTTTTCTTTAATATGACGCAAATAATTGAATTTATTTATCCTACCCATTAAATAAATGTGAGAATATCAGAATAATCATTGCAGATGGTGGCTTCCAGTTTCTTCTCAATCGTTCATTGGTTACATTGAACTAACTATAAATATAGTTAATATTCTCAAGATGGTTTTTTTTTGTATTTGGTTTTATTCTATTGCTTTGTTATGAAATATCAATGTTAAGCAATTCAATACAAAAAAGTCATTCCAATAATAATAATAATAATAATTTTGAAATTATTTAAAGCCAATTGAGAAAGACAATTTGTTTTTCAATGTTTAACATTATCCTATTTTTTCTTTGTTTCGAAACAGAAAAGAAACTAATCAGAATCAATACTCCTCATGAATAAATGACGAGATCGACAGCAGAAATGGTAGGTACCTATATCGATGCAGCGCTATTATGTGACCTTCAAATCCCAAAAGTAAGTAAGTTGCTCATTTGTTTTTATATCTGAGAATGCATTATTTCCAATAAACGTTTTTCAACTGATTTAACTTTTCATTCTCATGTCACATTTCACATTTCAGCTGCATTCAAAATGTGCCACGATTCTGCACTAGATCTGTTGTAAGTTAAGTATATTTTCATTTTGTCTGATATGCTTCACTAACGGGGGCTGCATTGGGCTTTTGCAGACCTATTACATTTCCCAGGAGCTAATATCACTTTTTAGTGTGGATCATTTAAGCGATACGAATTACAGCAATTAATTTTGACACTCCTTTCCCTCCCCAGAGGGAAGGCTCTGGAGCTCTGGCAATGCGAAATCGTACTTAGGATTTTAATTTTGCGAGGAGCACCCAAGCCAAACAGGTACTCAAGGGATTTTTGCATGCCATATAATCATACGACATGGACGCCGTCGAATTTCTGCATCATGAAAATCCACCGAATTGAGTCGGGTTCGAATTCGCTACTTTCGGTTCATAAGATCAGCGACAAACCAACCACGCCACCCAGCCGGCTGTCTAATATGCTAGGAAAAATCTCCAAAACTATGAATGAAGTTAAATTTAAATTTCAATTCGCAAAATATCAGATATTCTAATTATATATATCAATGGTTCTGAAAATTTCGATCGCCTCGACTCCTTTTTTATGTATCAGTCTGACATCAGTCAAGATTTTTAACAACCCTCTCTGAATTGATATTTATTGTCGAAATACGCGCGTTTTAGTAGAGTTTTTGCATTAGGGTAAATTGGATGGCACATGTTTCAATTTTTCTGAGAGACCATTCAGAGGTTTAGAGGCTGTAAAAAAGAGAAATCTTAACATTAAATGAGATACCTTCGTGGACCCCCTAAAAAGCGCAAGAGACCCCGGGGTTCGTGGACCACAGTTTAAGAACTGATGATCTATATCAGAAGTTCCCAAACTCTTTTGTCTCATAGACCCCTTGCCATGTTTTTCAGTTTTGGACAGCCCTCTATAGAGCTATAATTACTTTAAAATATTTAGATTTCTAACTGTCGTGAAGTATAGTGTTTAAAACCCAAGACACACACACATGTTAATTAATTAAATAAAATTTAAATTAATATTTAAAATAACTGTTACATAAAGTAATGAGCAACAAACAAATGTTTTTAATGTGAGGGATGAATCTGGTGTTTCATCCATTCTGATGTTTACCTAAAATTGCTGATATCCGTTTCTAAATTTTACTTTAAGATCTTCTTAGTGCCTATTCTGATCCGTTTCTCTTGTAATATGACATTTATTATTTCTGTCAATGAGACTAAATTAATTGCCTACTGTGGTATTAGCATATATATAGTCAAAACATTCTCAAACTTAGTTTCAAAGTCTGAATAAAGGACATTTAATTGTTGAACGTAGGTTAAAACGTCTATTTCCTCGAAGATTGTTTGTGACAAATTGAGAAACTAGAAAAATTCGGGACGTCCAACATGATACTGTCATTAACTTAATTATGGCAAGAAACGACGAAATGAGGGTCTTTGTAACTGCAAATTAACTTCATTAAATTTAGTAAATAAATTTGTTAAATAGGCAAATCGGTCTCCACTTGTTTAATTTTTTTTTAAAATTAAAGTCATGATCTGGTTTAGTGAGAGCCGTTATCGTAGACCCCCATTTAAACCTCATGGACCCCCAAATTAATTTTTCGTTAACGTGGAACCCCTGTCTGTTGTCATAGACCTCTCGGGGTCTATATAGACCACTTTGGGAATCACTGATCTATAGCATTTTTTGTATGTATCGGTATCACCATGGCTGGCAGAATTTAAAAACTACAATCATCAATTAGACATGTGATCATTTAAAATACAGTAGGACCTTAGCAAATTAATATGCATGATTTTAGTTGATTGAAATAATGACTTCATTGAAATTAAAACTTCTGTTTGCTTTAACGAAATTGCTTTTTGTTTACCGATAAAAGAAATCCTATATGCATCTTTGTTCTAAAAGAAAACATAAAAGGAAGAAAATTATTTTTGGAGGAAATAAAAAATACAAAATAATATATTTAAGATTGTTTTTTCTCTTAGCAACGTGTGTTCTGATTTCGTGGCCTTGTTAACCTAGTGGGCAAGGTCACGGACTCGTTGCTAGCGTGTCATGAGTTCTAACGTAGTGCCACTTAAGACCCGCTATGTAGAGAGGTCTTTGCACGTTAAATCGGTCGAGGCTCAAACGTCCTTCTGTTGGTGTGATGTAGAAGTTAAGAGAGGGGTGCGCCAGCTCAGGTGTCATCCTCGTCAATGGCTCGAAATTATGAGGCCCACGATAATAGTCATCGTGCTTAAGAGAAATCCCGGCTTATGATAATTTTATCCCTAGCTTTCTAAGAGACCTAGAGCAGTCTTTAACCTTTCATATCAACACTTCCCAGCCCTGAAAAAGAGGCGAATGTTTTGATACAAATTAGGAAATTCTTGCATCAATTGTGTGTTGTTTTTTAATGCTTTATGGTTATTTATCACTTGTTGTTTTCTTTTGCAAGACTTCAGTCACTCTAATTATCACTCCTCTATATGTAAGGTTTTGCATGCATTTAGTGTGACAACTTGATCCTATTTTAAACTTCTCCACCTTTTCTTACTTTTTTCCAAGTGGTTATTTAAAATCTCCTTTCAATAACCGCACGCCTATATTTAAGAGGTAATGAGAGTAACCGGACTTAAAAATAATATTCTCTTTATTCTCTGATATAAAAGAAATTCCTCCCTTTTCTCCCCTCGTTCCGTCGAGATGCGGCAGCCGGTTGAAAGACGGGCGTGGTTGACAGAGATGTGACGTCATTAACTAAATCAACTGGATTATAGTTTCCCACTCACCCCTCCACCAGCGTTGTTGCGCTGCACTCATTGTGAACTGCTTTATATTCTTATGTAACACTTCAGCAAATTATTCTTATTTTTTTTTCTATTTATTATGATGAGTGGATGATAGAGATTTCTCTAAGGTTCCACGTAAATGTATAACCGTTACCGTTACCGTTAGTCCTCTTGGAGCTTTATAGTATGACGATAATATAACTTTCAATCTGACCTCTTCAGTATACACATGGAAATTTATTGAAACACATGTATTTTTATTCCATCACCTAAAGATAGTTTTTTTAAAAGCAATGCCAGATATGAATTGGCAAACATTTTTTGTTTAATATTGACATTTTTTTAAAGATGATGAAATTTTCAATCAACTATTTATCCTCAAATAAAAATGAAAGCTAGAGTTGGTCAAAATACTTACTCTGAAATGCACTCCCACACATCAAATAAGAAAAACACTCACAATTTACTACGTTTTTTTTCAATTTATGAATTCTCTCGGTCAAAAAACAAATAATCTTCATTTTCAAAATCAAAAGTTGATAGGTAAACTTTATTCTGCTAAAGCATTGATTTTCAATGGCGAAAGTGCAAAATTCTCACTCGGAAAGAAGTATTTCGGTAGAAGCCTATTTTTATTTTCGTTTCTCTATGTCTATTGACACAGTATGTTTGCCTCAGTTTGAGAAGATGAAAAGTTTATTATTTCCTTTCGCGGTTTTTCTCTAAAACTTTACTTTCTTTGAGTTTCCCATCAGAAAATGAAGGTCACATTTCACGAAGTTCCATTTGAAAAGTGTAGCCAGATCCCAATGCAAAATACATTTATAAAAAGAAGAACAGCAATATTTATCTGAATGTTCTAAATATGTGAAAATATTTTTTCAGAATGAAAAATTTTGGAATATAACGTTTTTAGTACATTGGACACAATACTTTTAGTTTAAATATCATTTTAACAGTAACTACATTTCACCAGATATTGTATATATTTAAGAACGTTGCTCATAGAAGCGACACGATGGCCTTTTGGAACGGACTTAATAAACTTGAAATATGGACGATTGAGAACTACACTTGCACTTAAGTCTCTTTCTCTAATCTTCTACATTACACAAACTTGATCCCCAACTGTTTTAACGGGTAAAGGCGTCATGACACGACATATTTTTGATGAAAAAAGCTTTTAAAACTTAACTCTTTTCCAAAAGGTCAATACCAAAATAACTCGGCTACCTGCATAATCACAAGAAGAACAATTTCACCAATGTTTACAGAATATTGAATAGCAACTGGAGTTATAACTAGGCGAAAGTTTAAACAATTAAATAACGGAAGTATTGAACCATCATACGCACGCTGTTTGCAGCAATTCGCTTCGTGTGGAAAAATTGAGTTTTACCGGCAAGAATTGCTTCCCAGTGTTAACTCTAAAAATAAGAATATGGCAACCATTGAAAATGTGACTAGGGTTTCTAGATCACCGACTTTATCTATACATTTGGTAAAAAATACGATAATATCAAGGAATCATCGATGAGGCTCTAGGACTGATTATTCTAGAAATGACCATATAAAGCAATAACATTTGAAACTCGATTCAATTGACAAGAGAACTCGTTCGAGATAAGAATCTGCTTGTGCGTTGACTGGAATAACAGACAATCTGTGAGTTCCTGCTAGTAGAACTGTTTAACAGAGCCATTTTTTTGGAACGTTGCAAAGCTTGTTTAGAACAAGTACGTTTTTCATTCAGTATTGTAAATAATCTGTTATATCGATTTGTCTTCGTGTAGTTATCTATTCGACCCCTTGTCCATTAATAAATCTGTGATTCATATAATTCTAGTCGTCTTCTGCTTTATCCCCTTACAAATTTGTAACAGTATTTTATTTGTGCCTTTTTCCTGATTTATTTCTTAAATGTTATTATTTTAAACATATACTGTTTTATTTTTAGGAAATCTTTACCGTACAACTAGAGACAGATTAATAAACGCTGCCTTATACTACTTTCCATAAAAATATTAGTTTGGTCATTTGACAGAGATGTCTTAAATTTCTTACAGTAAATTAAAAAATTGTTTAAGTAAAAACTAATATCTAAATCAAAACACACACAAATCGAAAGCTTTCTACCCAAAGAAAATATGGCTCCAATTCAAAATGAAAAAATTCTATTTTGATTTAATAGAATTAATTCCGAAATAATAAACAATAAAAAATTAATTAAAATAGTATGCCTAAATATTTTTATTCAATTTAATATGTTTTATCTAATCCTTATAAGTCATGTATAAATAAAAATAGTGCAGAAGCTTAGTTTGCTATTAACATATTAAATGTACTTGAACAAAAAAACTCGTGCTAGAACAAAAAGTTCGTCTAAAAAGGTATATTGATAAACCATATTATTGCAAAACTGTGTAAAAATGACTCTGTAAAAAAGAATCGGGGGTAAAGAGAGAAATATGTATTCTTACATGTATGCAATTTTATATGTATCTTAATATAGAGCCCAATTTTTAGAAATCTTCATTTTTTAAATATTAAAAGTACAAGGGGTGATCAAATGAAAAGGTACGAAACGACACGGTGGGTACAAATATAGACTTTATTCAAAATATACACCATAGGCCTGAGCACAACGATCCCACTGATGAACAAGCCGCAGGATTCCTTGTTCCCAGAATTCCTGTGGCTGTGACGAGACCCAGTCCTTCACAGTGTCCTTGAGTACGTCGTCCGAGTTAAAGCGCTTCCCTCTCAGGTGTTTCTTGAGTGGACCAAACACATGGAAATCGCAGGGTGACATGTCTGGACTGTAGGACGGATGGTCCAACGTCTCCCATTAGAACTTGTCCAGTTCCATTTGTGTGACTCTGGAGACGTGTGGACGCGCGTTATCATGGAGCAGAACCACACCCTCCGTGAGCAGCCCCGGTCTTTTGTTCTTGATGGACCTGCGTAGGCGTCGGAGTGTCTCACAGTACACATCGGAGTTAATGCTTTTTCTGTGCTCGAGTCATTCTGTGCTCGCATCATTTGGACGCCGCTTTTTATAAGAGCCTTTGCTCTCTCCTGCGCATGCGGGCACCCGCGCATGATCCGATCCCAGTCAGAGTCTCCAATGGCATCCCGAGATGTCTCGCTACATTCTCCCTTGGCGGAATATGCAAATATTTAACTGTTTCATTTTTATGTCGTTTCGTACCTTTTCATTTTATCACCCCTTGTAATTAGAGCTATATATTCATAACATTTTTCAACGGTATGAGAATTAGAAATTTTAAACAATATGGAAAAAATTGCATGCTTCTATAATTTAAGAACCACTTCAATATATCAGCAATATACAGGGAAAGGAAGAGGCTCTACGAAAATGTATTAAAAATCGCATCAGAAAAACATTGAAGTATCATGAAATTCCACTTTGAAATAGGATATTTTAGCTCCAATTTCAGGCAAAGAAATGAAATTTTGTTTTTCTTGAATATATTGCAAAGCATGTAACAGTATCTTTTGACAGAAGCGTAACATTAAAAATTCAATCATTCCTCTCAAAACTATTTCTCTGTCTGACGTTTAAACGTGTGTTAACAATAAATGCAATTTTTATTTCAAGTATTCATGGTTAAATCTTTCAATACCATTTAAGTGAATTCAAGTTCAATAAAAGTTATGGTTATTGTAATTACTTTGAAAGTATGTGTATGTTATTAGATATAAATTTATCAAATTGCTTTATTTTGTCGCGAATCTGTCTCTAAGACATCCATAAAATTTTGATAGAAAGATTAACATTAAGACGAGTATCATATATTCTAATTATATATTTTAGGTATTTAAGATTGTTCTAAGAAGCAAATAACTGTGTCAACGAAATAATGGGATACAATAACAGCAAAACACTAAAGGGGTTTTTTTCTCTCCTCCATCAGCATTTTTTTTTAAACTTCCATTTTTTATACATGGAATCTTATTTATCTTTTATTATAAATTTTATTTTTTTAGTAATTGATATAGTTGAGATCATGGTAAACAGTTATAAATAGTACAGTTGAGTGTAAAACTTTTCAATATACCTGTGAAAATGATAAAGGACGTTTAAATAAAGAGCTCATTAGAAAATCTGTTTCTCAGACTTTTTTTTCAAAAAATTAAAGTAAATTTATATTTTTTCTTTATAACTGATTGATCTTCCTTTACTAAGAAAAAACATTAATCGGTATCCATTAAAATGATGCTATTTTTACCTTTACTGTTTTTCAAAGACATATAAATTAGAAATTGTCTGTACTTTTTCCTGAATAATGGCAAATATTCGTTTTATCTTCCATTTCAGCTTTTTCAAAAATCTTTATTCTGTTTTCCTTTGCTTCAATTTTAAATTGAAAATTTTTGAAAGAATATTTATTTTCTAGTCGACATGAAATTTTATGTAAATAATTTTACGATTTCTTTGAAATGACTTTTATTTTATTATTCTGGATATTTTTTAATATACTCGTTTGCCATCATGCACAATACAGGTGTTATCATTGAGATGCTCTTCAATGGAAAAAAGAAATTAATTAAACTAAATGTTTTTTCGCTGAAAAAAAATTTTTTTTCAAAGAAAAAAGTAATTGAAAAGACCTTAAAATTCCCTTTTTGAAGATATTATGTGAACATTATAATTTAATGCAATGCAAAGCATTCTAATGTGATTAGCGAAATATAATAGTACTTAAGTGTAAAAATACATTTAATATTAATTACAAACAAAAGGATTTTAGTAAAAGGATTTTGAAGGATGTTAAGGAAATTAATTTATTTTTATAGTTCGAATTAAAGCTGAATAATTGGATAATTACACGTTGTGTTTCTTTTTTATTTTTGAAAAGAAATTACAAGTTTCTTCATATTATTTTTTTCTCTTCTTCGAATTTAATCATTTAAAATCTTTTATATATATATATATTACTGTTTTTTTCAACTAGTATTAAAATATCAAACATATTTGTCATAATAACTCTTATTATCAAATTAAAGGACTTCCACAAGGTGCATCAGCAAGTAACTTTTTTGCCAATATTTATTGGCACTATTATGAACATGAAAAGATTAGTTACGAACTACGAATTTTGTTACTTTTTTTAGATACATTGATGACTTAATTATTTTTATTAATCTATTAAATTATTGTCCTAGTTTTAATTATTATCCCAATATTTGAAATTATTTAAAAACTAATTATGATAATGAGTCAGCAAATTTTTGGACCTTCAATTAAACGTTAAAAATAATTTGCTAATAAGTAATATTTTTAATAAAAGATACTCTTTTGCTTTTGACATCATACAAAGGACATTCTGATGTAGTAACATGCATATATCTTTATTTAGAAATATAACTTTAAATTTTATAGAAATAAACAATGATTTAATTGCTTATACTGAATTAAAACATGATAATTTTCGAAAAATTATGTCAGTATTGCCTGGACTACAACTATCCAAATACATTTCTATATTATTTTAGCCTTTTTTTCGCTTCATTTATTTTATCTTATTATTATTAAGATACCGTATGCTTTGTTTTGTATTTTGTCTTATTATTATAAAGATGCCGTATGCTTAGTTTAGTTCCAAAAAATTATCTAGTTGGCACCTCCATTTTTTGCTTCTTTGCATAAACTTTAACACGTCCTTTAGAGCGCGATTTCCGACAGAATATTAATGTTCTGCATATATAAATTCAAGTGTTTTTATCTTGGTTTTTCTTGTTAATTATTTATGAAATTTTCTCTTTATATTCATCTGTATATGAGAAACCTTTCTATTTTCCCACTATTCATACTTTCATTTTATTTCACTGTTTTGTGTTCCTCCCACGTGTAGATAAATATTGCCTAATTTTCAATACTTTACTGTTTTTTTCTCTTAAATCAAAAATTTCTGCTGTACGGGGAAGGTGGATTCATGAAGTATTGCTTAACTCTAATTTACTGGCCTAATTCATTAACAGTTTTAGAAACCCTAATAGGTCCAATGACTCTTTCGGACCAATGAGACTCATTTTAGTCCAATGACTCTTTCGGTATTTTTAATTTTAATAGCTCTACCCTTCTGATTTATGTAATTTCTGTTTTTATGCAATTTTAGTACGATATTCTTTTGAACCATTTATTTTACTCATATT
>BMAO01038980.1:0-31265 GCA_019973975.1 Trichonephila clavata | reverse complement strand
CAATACACACACACACACACAGAATTCAGTAAAAAAAAAAGTGTCAAATTTAAAGATGAACATTAAGATTTTTTTTTTTAGAATATGCAAAGAGAAATGTAGGAGTCTTCAAATAATATAAATTTGATTATTATGGAGCTTAGAAAGAAAGTGTCCTCTTAAAAATTTTAAAAAGCATATTATTTTCTTATGAATATATACATATTAAAAAATTAAATAAAAGCATCTGTTTTTTGTTTTTTTTTTATAATAAAATTCAAAATGTTGCTGATATTTCTAAGTAGTGATATATGACAGAATTGAATGGGGTATGCTATATATATATTTACAATAAAAAATTAACCAATAAAATGATTTTTTTTAAAAAAAATTTACTTTTTAAAAAAAATTCCTTTTAAAAAATCACCATTTTTTTTTACTTCTTATTCTTATTTTAAGTTCTGAAATTAACCAAATGCTATTAATCATATGAATCATATTTTTTATTGGCTATAATCTATAAACAAATCTAAAATTAATGCTGTCATTTTTTTAAAAGCTATAATTTCTGAAAAAATCTAAATCGTGTTGATTAAAACATTCATTCTTGTTTTGCAAAAAGAAAAGTTAACACACATTAACACAAAGTTAAACACATTATTTTTTCCATCATTTTCACACTCTAAAATTTCGCAGTTGATATAACGTTCAACTTTTAGAAATAATGAAATATTCTTAAGATAATTTTCTGAGTTTTTGAGATTTACAAGTTTTAAATGTTTATTAACTTTTGTTAGAAAACAATGAATTAAGGAACACTTAAATTTTGACACATCATCATTGTCTGAATGCAAATTCTATTTTGATTTTTGCATGAATATTTAAACTATGCCAATTATAATTTTTCGTGTATGGTTGAAATATTGAAATATAAGTTGTACAAAATGAAAATAACTCATTTTCATTTAAAAGAATTTTTACATCTTATACCTTGTTTAGAAATAAAATATACACATATGTATGTAAAAGTGTTTTATTAAATGATTCAAGAGCTTTAATAAAATTTTTAAGTTGATACAATAATAAAAAAAAATCATGTAGGATTGCAAGGAATAAAGAAATTTCAAAAAGGCATTAGCAAATTCTAGAGTTTTTTTTAAAATTGTGTTAATTTGTTTAATAAAAAAAATGCTAAAATTTTGAATGTTAATTTAAGATAAATATATTTATATCCCTAAAGAACTCTTAATTGAATCAATTTTTTATATCAATCAAGTGGTGCAGATAAGAAATCATTTTACAGTTACCCCTTTCAATAAATCCAATCTTCTAAGAGTCGTGATGTTTTGGTTGTTAAGAATTCTTGATTTGCTTACGGGAATAATTTAGGATTTATTTTCACCATATTTACTTAAGGGATTTTATTATCTAGAGCAGAAATGAATTTTCTTATACTAATCACTAACTTACGCAATATAAACGCTTTTTTGTAAATTACTATTTTTTCGAAAAACTATAAACGAAAAAAAGAGAAAAGTAATGAAATGTGTGAAATAAAATACCGTACTGCAAGTATATATTTTTTCCTATCTTTCAACTATTACATCGAGGGGGGGGGGACTCAGTATGAAATGAAATAATCTTTGTTGAGAATAATAAATCAGCTCTGAATAAATATAATGGAGGAAAATTCAGTAAAGTATTTGAGTATTTCGAAAAACATGAGTGATTATATCCTTTAGAAATAAAGATAATAATAAAGATAAAACAAATAATAGAATTAGAATAAGATACGTGAAATTTCTGGATTAGATAAATAATTACTTTTCAAAAAAATTAAACTACGATTAATTTGATATTTATATCTTGTATTTGTAAAAATATTGTAATTTACCTTCGTTTTTAAAAAATAATAATTATTTGCTTTAAAAAAAAACTTGAAATTTAACTTATTTGACAAATGCATAAAGTTTTTTTAATCTGATTTTGATAAAAACAATTTTTTCAAAGTGAATTCGAGAAATCGTTAAAACTAATGCTGAAACTACACTGGTAATATTTGTAGAGAACATCAGCGTTAAAAAGAAGCAGAATATCAGAAATGCAGTGTATTACTACGCGGAGTTTTCCCGTGAGGAGAAACGTACCGCCTATGGTTACTGCAAACCGGTTCCTCTCAAGGTTAAGTTTTGGCGATCGACCTTTAGCTAGAAAGAGAATTTGGCGGTGGTAAATCCCAGCCCACGTTATTGAAGATTTCCTGGTACCACTTCTGTGATCTATTCTGAATGCTCTGTATTTGTTAAGTATGTAGTTGATTACCAACGTTTTTTTTTTCAATTCCTACTATTAGTTCACACTTTCTCGATATTTATTTATCTTGTTCAAATTTTCAATCGTTAGTAAAATACATTTTAAAGCGCTCGATTGAGCTGAAATTATATATACATGATCATTTTGGTTGAGATACAGAAATTTAATTAATAAAAATTAATTGATTAAAACTAATTATTCTAAGAATTATAAATACATCCATGTTGACATCATTTTTGGTGACATAGCGATCATTTTGGCGACTTGTGTCCAAAATTGAAAAGGTTTTTTCTCACGTTTAAAAACATTCAGTTCAACTGAAATTTGAAACATTTGTTTTGAATAGCAATGCAATACTTTAATGATAATTAATAAAAATTAATTACCACTTAATGTTGTGATTCTGTCATATGTATACACATATTTATATTAATTGTAATTATCTGATAAAAAGTAACTAAGATAAAAATTTTCTTACCTAGGAAGGAATTGACTCATTTTTTTAATAATACTTGTTTTTGTTACTTAAGATTATTTTCGACAATTTTACAAGCACTATAGACAAGTACTTGAAACTGAAATGTCTTAATAAAGAAATTTTTTCTGTTCAATTTTATTGGAATAACATCTCTCAATCTTAAATTTTGCCATCCATTTAGTAACAATACAAAATACTTTTTAATTTATAGAAATATCATCATAACAGTTTCTTAATTTCATTTCCTAACTGTGTATATAATGTTTATATATATCTATACATTTTCTATGCTGCAGTCATTTGAATTTTTATTGTACTGTATGTTGATAAATGTGTCGACTTCAAAGCATTTCAATTTTGCAGACACGAAAAAACAAACCAGGTTACTACTTCTGGGACCTATCTGATTTTCTAACTGATGAATAAGTACGCAGTTGAACTCACGTACATTTTTTTTCCTTTTATCTCTTTATAAAATTATTTTCACTAATTTAACAATCACGATAGATAAAAATTTGAGACTGAATTGGCTCAGAAAACTCATTCTTTTGTAATTTTCAGAACAATACACTTACAAATACAAGTAAATTAATGAAGTTCATATGTACTTTAAAAAATATGCAGCCATAAATGTATAATGCTGTATGGTGAAGAACATACAATATATTTTAATAATTTGCGAGATTCATATTCCACTATTTTTCCAGAAATCAGGGAATAAATCAGTTCGATACTGAAGAGCATGTGATCATATAGAAATTGAGAAGCAAGTATCTATCTATATTCTTAAAATACTGATTGCATTAAATTTTCCAAATATTAAAAAAACAGTTACGATAAAAGAAAATTTCTAATTATCAATTTTACTATACTACAACTGACATTTTAAATTTCACGTTATTTTTATTTTACGTCTTTATAAGTTTAAAATTCATGAGTAGTTACATATACATGCATAATTATGCAAAATATTTTTTTAAAAATTCTTTTAATACAGGGATAGCGAACGTTACATTCTGATTAAGGCCAGCACTTTCCATTCCTTCCTGGATAAGCTGTACAGAAAAATAAATGCATTGCAAATAACTTTAAGTGTTTTGCATATAAAAACCTTAACAGAGGGTTTCATTGCAAGATATTGGATCATGGCTAGTATGTCATGGGTTCGATCCTAGTACCACTAAAGATCCGCCGTGTAGGGGAGCGATGCACGTTAAATCTGTCGAGAGCTCAAACGTCCTCCCATTGGTGTGGTGTGGTAGTTAGGAGAGGGGGGCGCCAGCTCAGGTGTCGTCCGCGTCACTTGACCATGGTTCAAAATTACGCGGACCGTCGCCAAAAGCCCTCGTGTTGCTAATTCAGTGCGACGTTAATATTCTCTCACTCTAACTCATTGCAAGATATTTTTTAGTGCATTCAGTGTTTTAAATATTGAAAATACCTCATTGTCCCCCCCCCCCAAATAATATTTTACAAGCCATTGATATGTTTTGGGTAAAATTAAGGACAGGTATATCCAATACACACACAATAAAACATACGTTTAGTTAATCTAAATTTTACTTATTTTACACATCTTCACAGTAGTTAACAGAGGTACTTCAGTATTTAATTATCTAAAAAATTAGGAAGAAAAAATCTGATATGTAACCATACATGTCGTATCAAAAACAAGTATAGATACATATAAATAAAAACTTGTTGTTTTTAATAATTTTAGAATATTACAGGGAAAAAGAAAAAACACTTTTGAGAAGCATTTACTATAGAAATGGAAAAAATATTTTGATTTACTACAGCTTCATTAATGTTTATACTTGATGATTTTTTTAATCAAGTACCATTTTTAAACATTAGAAGTCAAAATTATCATTTACCATTAGTAAAATTACAAGTAAAAAAAATTATGCAACATTTTGAAAGTCTTTACTTGCTGTGCTATTTTAGGTAAAAGATATGACTGATCGAGAATTGAATTCCAGATATGATAGTAAATTAAGGCATTAAAATTTTTTAATTAAAATCTGTGTCTAATAGAATACGTTTATGTCCATTTATGGAACATAAAAATTCCTGTTCACTCTTACAGGATCAAAATAAAAAAAGTCGTTTTTGAATCCATAATTCTTTTACAATAATAATAATTGTAATATATTTGTGTGGTATCTATTAGCACACAACATTAGTTTTTCAGAGTTTGACTGTGGTGGTATCACACAGATATGCAATTTTTTTACTATGTATTACAAATAAGTATTTATAGGTATTTGCACAATTTGTAGAAGATTTATCATTATAGATAAAATTTGCTTTATATCATTAGATTTATTTTTACATAAATATAAAAGTCTAAAAGACTCATGAATATATTGATATTATCCTGCTTATAAGGCCTGAATAAATTTTTCGCATTGAGTAACTTACAAATATTTACCCAAGAAGAGTACTTGGATCAATTATATATTTATTGAGAATTAGGATCATGAAACCAAATCTGGCTTTATGTATAGACATTTGATTCTGTGGGATTGTTGTTGCATTATACAACCAATAACTGGAGCTGTTCCTGCTCATGTTTGAACGCAGTAATAATAATAATATAATTTTTTTAAGTTCTTGATGTGTTTTTGCTTGGCAAAATTATTTGGTAGTTTAATACATAAGTTCCAAATTTTGGAATGGCATGAATACTGATTTAGCTTTTCTTTGAAAAACTTTGAAGTAATTTAATATTTTGCTCAAGTATAATTTGGAAAACTGAAAAGTTTCTTGAAATTTAGGATTTTCTGGTAAACTAATGATATAATTAGTTAATTATCTTACTTATAAGTAGTAGAAACTGTTATTTTAATTAGAATGGAACTCCGTTTATTCATGATAAACTTTGGAAACTTGCTGATGTTTAATCTTTAATAACATATTTTGGTGGCAAGCTTCTCAATGATAGGGGTCACAAGAAAATGTCAAAAAATTGTTTTTGAAATGTTTAGGGCATTCTGAGGCCTTAAAATAGTATGGTTTGTACCAATACATTGTGAAGCTTTTAAAAATATGTTATAAAATACTAACATTTAGCACTTTTAGTCTTAGTAATTATCACCTACAAATGTTTGAATTTTTTTTTATAAATTATCTCCTTGGAAAAAAATGAATCATACTAAAAATATGGGAAAAATTTTAGAAATTGTTTGAAACATGCTAAATTATTTTCGCGAAAATTGTTACATATAGGAGTATACAAAATTTTTGTTAGGTAGTTTATTTTAGTAATTAAAATTATTTAACTTGCATCATTGACCAACATTTAATTTTAATATTACATGATTATAATACAAGTGAAGCATGTGAAAATTTATTTTTTAAACTAAGAAATTCATTGCAATTTAAAAAATGCATTTTTCATATTCTATTGAAAGACTATCCGTGACATTGCTTCATTATGTACTCATGAAGAGTATATTTTTTGTCAGTTTCTATCTTTATTTGCATTAATATGGATATATAAAATTGAAACATTGTTATTGTATACTAATTTTTTAAGCAACTGTTCTATAAAAATTCCCAAGATATAGTAAAGCCTTTCGAAATATATGATGAATCTTTAATGAAATAACACATTTGCCAGCCTTGATTGTCTGACTTTACTTAGTAATGATCATTTACAAAGGTTTGAAATTTCTTTTACAAATTTCTCTTTAGACTGTCTTCAAAGTTTAAAAAAGAAAATACTCTTATACTATTAAGTTAAAGAAAGGAATCATGTTAATACATAATTTTTAGAAATAATAATTAAATTTATTGGATTATTCTTTATTACAAATTATTTCTTATGAGTTATTGAATTGCATATAAATTGTCCAATAGATGTAAGCCAAACAAATATTTCCATACAATTTTAAAAAAATAAAACAATAATTAACATTAAAAACTTTGATATCCAAACAATAATACCAAAATGATTTTCAAGAACAGCAAAAAGGAAACTTTATATAAATTTTAGAAAATAACAAGTGAAATTCACAGGCTATTTTTTCATAATTACAAGAAGTTTCTATATAAAAGAATACAATCAATGTCAGAAATTTGCTAATAAATACCTTTGCAAATGAATGTATGTATCCATCTGCTCTGAAACATGACACATTTTAAAATGTAAAAATTTTATTGTTACGTTGATTGTGGTTCCAGAATTTTATGCTCTCAAACAGCAAGACAATTCTTCAATAGCAATGAAAAATTTTTGTTTAAAAAAAAAATTTGAAATGCCAGAAAAAGCAAATATAATTTGAATCCTGAACGGTCTTCACATCACTCAGACACATGCATCAGTGTCTAGAAATACAAATAAGTAATATATTCAATAGGAGTATCTCCTCATATTCACACACAACAGCTGAAGTATTAACTAATCGTTCCGGCTGACTAGTCAAAACAATTCTTTGTTTTGGCGAGCCACTCCCTATTTACAGTCTGCACAAATTTTTCTCGGAAAAATTTGCTTACAACATAATTTGTGACTCCAAATTCCAGAAGCAATTTGTTCAACAGAGCGCTGTAGAATTATTTAAATCACAATGTGGCGGGCACTAATAAAAAATAATTACTAAGCCTAAAAGTATACAAAAATTAGAAGCCAAAGGATTGAAGTATAAACTAAACTTAAATCTAATACTGTAAATTAAAACTACATATATTTTAGTCCCTTTTCTTAGACTAAAATAGTAGAAAATATATTAAAAATATTTAAAGTACTAAAAAGAATTTAAAGAATATAAAATAATAATGTTTGCAAATTTGAAAGTTAGCGCGCAACCACAAGTGTCATACGATCAACTGTTATTTGTTTACATGATAGCACGTATTATTTACATCACGTGATTATGGCCACGATCGCAGTGCTCTCTATTGATGAATCAACCCCATTGGAACTATGAATAAAATTAAATTCTTCAAAAAGCTACTTTTAATCAATTCATTTTTATGATTATAGTTCAATTATCGTATTGTCATCTAAAACCATTGCGTTCATAAAATTTCAGCTCAACGGAACGCTTTAAAACGTGAGGAAAAAAAACTTAAAATTTTCATAGAAGTCGCTAAAATGTCAAAAATGATGCCAACGTGCTTATATCTATAATTCTCAGAATAATGATTATTAGTAAATTAATTTTTATTAATTATAATTAAACCATGGTATTGTCACCCTAAACAGACATGTATAGAACATTTCAGTTCAATTGAGTACTTTAAAATGTGAGGAAAATTTTTTTAAAGTTTTGACCCAAGTCGCGAAGATGGTCACAAAGTAGCCAAAAATGATGCCAACGTAGCTGCATCTATAATTCTTCGAATAATCAATGAATTATTATTTTTTTTATTAAATTGTCGTATTGTCATCCAAAATGATCCTGTATACATAATTACTGCTCAATCGAGTGATTCAAAATGTGAGAAAAAAGCTTTTAAAGTTTTGACTCCGATATAGTTACATATGAAAAGAAAACCCATTAATTAATAATAAAAGCGAGAGAGAAAATGCTTGGAAGAAAATTCATACTTATTTAAGAATTTCTTGTAATTATTTATTTACATTATATTTATTTTTGACTATTTTATTATCCTAAAGTTTGTATGCTCTAGGGTTAATCTACATATTTTACTACATTCAATAATGAAAAAATGTGTATTCAATAAAGCACATTTCAGATTTATACTTGCATGAAAATATTTTGCTTTGTGTTAGATTTTGTTATTATTTAAGTTTTGTAAGAAATGTGTGACGGATCTATACGCGTTTCTACTAATTTCTTCTTGAACCTTAAATCAAAATATTTATTTCAATCAACCTTCATCGAGAAACCAAGCGTGATTTATGTAAATGAGGACTATTATATAAATTCGGTTTTCGCGAGTTGAGGGAGAGTGAAGTAAGAGGTCAAGTTAAGAGCAGTCAGTAGGGTAAAAATCATGAAATGATCGATTTTGAGTTTTTGATATTTCTGAAATCTGTATTTCATTATCTTTTTAGGGATATAACATATATGCCATATTTTCAATTAGAACTATGTCAAAATGACTTTTAAAAAATCATGAACTGGTGGGCCACGCCCCGTTTGACAGATATTTGCCTTTTAAATAT
Organism: Trichonephila clavata; assembly: GCA_019973975.1. NCBI lineage: Eukaryota > Metazoa > Arthropoda > Arachnida > Araneae > Nephilidae > Trichonephila > Trichonephila clavata. The sequence continues at coordinate 22,356 of BMAO01038980.1, read as the reverse complement.
CCTGAAACAATGGACAAGTTCTACCGTGAAGCGTACTATGGGGGCGCTACAGTCATTAGTACCCTTTTCTTCTTCCGGTTAATGCAAAATCTCCATTGCTTTGAGCTACACAAAATTAACAAGGTATTTTAGAAAAGATACTGAAATAAATACTATAAAATCATGAATCTGAAATATGCAGATCATCTTCTATGCATATAGTGCAAAAAAAGTTTCAAAAACTTGCCTTAAAAGTTTGAAAAACTTAGCTGAAATTCGATGTTTTCTCATAGATTAACATTACAGCGGAAGTAAGTGAGGGTTCCACTTAATGTTGTTATTTACAAAGTAGAACGTCCATAGGAGTGGATCCAGACAGCGCTATATGCACCCAAGTAGTTTTTTTAATACAATGCTAGCGCCATCTGTTATGTAATATGGAAACTAAAATAATTAAATAGTCCTATACTATTTTTGTATTGCTGTATTAGTCGAATGATTTTTGCTGAAGTTCTTATCGCATTTTATTTACATTTTGGATAAATTTTACTTTTCATTTCTTGTTATTTTTTGCTTTATTTTATTAATTGTTTTATTATTTTTCATGTTATTTAAGTTAGTTAATTTATTTTTTAATTTTCTGTAATCAACTTTTTTATACTTATTGTTTTCTTAATTGGAGACTAAAATGAATGTACATAACAGAGACTTAATCTGCTCATTTTGCATAAAACAAAAACTTATAATGTCCGTAATGTTTTAATATATTATTTTCCAATGTATTTCTACATTAAAATACTATTTTAACTAAACATGACTGAAAATAATTTTTTTAAATTCGACATATAATTTTGCAAAATATTGATAGCATTTTTACGACATTACTCTCTCTCTCTCTCTCTCAGCTTAATCATTTAACTATTGGCATAAATATGCAATTAAAATATGATATCCTGGTGATTATATTTGATTCCAATATATTGTAATGTGTATGTTGAAAAAAATAGCTTCAGTGTAATATCAATACATGTACATTATATTATATTGAGAAAGTTATTCTTAAAAGGTCCTTTTAAAAAACTACTTGATAAGTTGACATATTACTTAATTCTTTTGAAAAAAGAATTGAATTTAAATCTAGTTGAATTAATTTACATGTTATATAAACATTTAGGTTATTTTTCTAATATTTTATGCTTTAATTTTTCTTCACGCATAGCAAAAGTATAGATATTTTAATGAAAGTTACAGAATCCAATATGTTTGGCTTTTTCAGTCATATTTATTTTATAATACAATAAATTATTTTTCAAAAACTAAATTAATTGCAGATTAAACTGAGGTTTGGAAAAATAATCATGAGATATATTCACAAAAATAAATAATATTTTAGACAACAGATGGCGCTTGCATTGCAATAAAGAAAACTATCTGAGTGCATATAGCTCTGTCTCGATCCCCTCCTGAAACAATTGCAAAGCCTTCTTTTTGTTTATTCAAACGCAATTAACTTTAGATAACAGTTGACTGTTCGATTAACTGTATTAGTTTGGTGGCAGGATTTCTAATTTCAACATGTTTCCAAGTGTTTAAAATTATTATTTCTTAGTATTTAGAAAATGATCTCTTTCATAAGGTATGTTTTTTTTTCAAAACTACTATTTTCATAATTTATATCTTTAAAATTGTGCTTAAAAAAATAAAACATTTCTAAATTTACTGTATGTGAAAAAAAAAAACTACAAGTTTACATTATATATTCCTTATGCATTCTTGTGCATATTGAAGTGATATTTTGAAAATATTAAAAAAAAAAACATTTATCTAAGAGCACATGTGTCAAAAAAAAAAAACTTTGAATAAATTCAGTGATGATAAATAAAATCTGTTTTTAAAAAACTAAAATTTTTTTTTTTAAATATCACTTCAGTATAAATAATGGGTTGGAGGGAAAGTTCTGTCGTATTTTAAATAGGCATGGGATTTTTCTTGTAAATAAAAAAAAAAAAAACTAGCTAGTGAGTCATTCGGATTTTTTTTTTGTTTTTTTAGCTGCTATATAATATAAAAGGAGTCTTATTTTTACCGTTCATCATTTACTTGTGATATTTAAAGTGAAAAACATGTCAGTAGATAAAGTGCATTTACGACACTGCATTTTGTATGAATTCCAAAAAGGAAGCAACTCATCGGTTACATGTAAAAATTTATGTGTGGTATTTGGAAAAGATATTGTAAATGTTTGTACTTGTCAAAGATGGTTTAGCAATTTTGGTTCCGGCGATCTGAGCCTCCAAGAAAGGGATCAATCTGGACGACCATCCAAGATCGATAACGATGTTTTGCGATCCATGTTGGAAAATAATCCACATTTAACAAGTCGAGAAATTGCAGAAGAATTTGGCATTCATCATACAACTGTTGGAGATCACATTAAATCTCTTGGGTTTGTGTTAAAGCAAAGTGTTTGGGTTCCACATGAATTAACGGAAAAGAATTTGTCTGATCGCATAAGAATGTGCTCATCACATCTGATTAGACACAATGTGGAGCCGTTTTTGAACAAGCTGGTTACTGGAGATGAAAAGTGGATTCTTTACGAGGATATTAAGAGAAAAAAATCCTACTGCAAACCAGGAACATCACCAGCAACAGTTCAAAAACCAAGTATCCATCAAAGAAAAGTAATGCTTTGCTTGTGGTGGGACAGGAAAGGTCCAGTGTACAACGAGATGCTGATACAGGGAAAAACCATTAACGCGGATCTGTACTGCAATCAGCTGGATAAATTGAATGCAGCTATCAAAGAAAAAAGGTCTGCATTAGCGTGTAGAAAGGAATAGTGTTCCACCACGATAATGCTCCACCGCATACTGCAATGGTGACTCAACAAAAACTGAATGCGTTAGGATGGGAAGTCCTTAGTCACCCACTGTATTCACCTGACATTGCACCGTCTGATTATTACCTATTCAGATCTCAGCAAAATTATCTAACGGGAAAAAAATTCGTCTTTTGAAAGTGTTTCTAAGGCACAGTTGCTGACTATTTTAACTCCAAGGACGAGAACTTCTACAAAACAGGAATTCACAGGTTACCCGAAAGATGGCAACAGGTTGTAACAAATAACGGAGCATATATAATTGATTAATATTAAACATGTATTTTTATAAATGAATTCAAATATTTTCCTTAAAATACGACAGAACTTCCCCTCCAACCCATTATAAATGTTTCTTTACTGTACAGACAAGTTTTTAAACTTTAATATTCAAAAGTTTCTGAATGAATTGTACATACAAAAATTCAGATGTGTAATACCATTTGTCGTTGCAAGAAGCTGGTAAAATACATAAAAATACCTAAATATCATGTTTAAAAACATAAAAACAGTTTTATTTTGGCTGTTTAAGAAATCATGTGTCCAGTTTAGAGAAACTTTTGAAATTTAAAAGTTTTAGAAACTTATGTTTGCACGTGAACACACAAAACACATATGAAAACTTTCGAAATGATGTAAAATCATGTTTTTTTAAATGCACACCAAAACCATATAGCAGGGGCGGCCTTAAGGCCGGACAAACCGGACCTCTGTCCGGGACGCCAAGTTTTAGGGGAGGCATTTGGACTAAATTCGCAAAAATTCTTTTTTTGTTACGAAAAAATTTGCATGAAAATATTTCCTGAAATACACTGCTGGCCACCGTAAATGAAACACCCAGAAAGACAAGAGATAGCACAACAAAATTTATTTTGTAGATAACATGTTGATCCCGTATCAAATGATTAAATTTATAGACTTCTGTGAAGTGTGGTTCCTGCCAGAATTAGTGGCCAGAATAGTCGCCATTGTTGGAGATCATCGCTGCCAAATGCCTCGGCATTGATTCAAAGAGACTTTGGATGTGTTCCTGGGGTACAGCAGACTAAGCAGCTTCCACACGTTTACAAAGGTGACCTTAGGTGGCAGCTGGGGGTGTAACCTGGGTCAATCGTGGAGCAACTTTGGACCACATGTTTTCTATCGGCGAAAGATCCGGAGAGCGAGCCAGCCAGAGAAGCAATTCAATCTGGTGATTGACGAAGAACCTTTGGACAATGCGTGCCACGTGTGATCACGCATTATCTGTTGAAATATGGCTGTAGCCAAGCCCTGAAGGTAAGGAAGGACAACTGGCTCCAACACCTGGGAGATGTAACGCTGGCTGTTTAAAGTACCGGCAATGCGTACAAGATAAGTGCGAGAGTGATATCCAATACCGTCCCATAACATAATGCAGGACCAGTGTGACGGTGCATAACGCAGCTGTTTAGCATCCTCTCTCCACGGTGTCTCCAGACTCGAATCCGACCATCGTGATGTTGCAGACAGATGCGTGACTCGTCAGTAAAGATAACTTCATTCCATTCTGTCGCCCACATCCTTCTTTCATCGCACCATTGGCGGCAGAGACGCCTGTAGTTCTGCGTCAAGGGTAGACCAAGCAATGGACGTCTTGCGGACAGACCACTCTGCTGTAAATGGTGTCGAATGGTACGCGCAGACACTGAATGATGCGTTACAGACTCAATGTGCTGTGCTATGGTTCGTGATGTGACTGAGTGATCCGTCACTGCCATGCGCACAATTTGCCTGTCCTCACGTGAAGTGGTGCCTTGAGGTGAATGCGATCGACCACGTCGGTCCGTCGTACCCTCCTGCATCCAACAGTCACATATCCGCATTATAGTTGTTTGGTTTCGTCTAACACGACTACTGATATCCCTGAAAGATAATCCACAATCTCGGTAGGCCACTGTCCTTCCTCTATCGAACTCGGATACTTGATCAAAAGCTGATCGCTGTTTTATACGAGACATGACTGATCGGTTTTTGAAAAAACCACAAGAAAAACACAATTGCCGAACTTGAAATCGTCAAAATCTCCAAGCCTTAAATAGCGCTTTGAGGTGGCACTACAGGCGTGCGTGATGTGTGTCTGCGCTGAAATTCTAATCAGAGTTGCATATCTTACCTCCGCTAATGCATGTTGTAAATTTTATGTTATTTGCATGCTTCCTTCAGGGTGTTGCATTTACGGTGGCCAGCAGTGTACTACAAAGCATATTATTTAAAAAATAAAAATTGTATACTGCGTTTGATTTGTTGTATATATGGACGGCCGATGACGTAATATAGGTAGGTATGCTTATCTTGACAGGTTTTTGAGGCCCTATTATAAAAGGAAAGATGGTGGTTATCTAGTTTTGTACATGATATAATTACGTTAAGGATTTCGTCAAATTGTGTTTTCACAAAAAGTTTTACTTTTTTGTTTTATTAAATTATGTTTGATTAAAAATTATTTTTCCACCTTTCTTTTTTAAAAGTAACTTTTGAAAAAAAAAAACTTTTATTTAAATGCACATTTAAATAGTATTTGACTGCCTTACTGACAGATTTTATTGTTAAATATGCATTTTTGATTTATATTTTTTGCAATTTCCAGTTATATATAGTGTCTCATGTAAGGTATACTTCCGCATAAGGCACAATAATGTGGGTGCCAGTCTCTTTGAATAGGGACCTTGTGTATTTACTCCTTATTAATGGACATTCTATGTTTGTGGTACAGAAAAATATTTTAGAGAGAAGATAGAAGGAGAGAAAGGAAATAAAATATTCTGCCTTAGAGAAAAATTTTAGGATTTCAAAGACACACTTGTGTTTTTCTTTAAATAAATCAAATATACTGATGCCGTAATAAGTCTATGTAACTTAAATAGAGTAAAGAAACAGAATGAAAAATGTGCAACAGTGTTCGATTTACAGACAAAACAGTATATTATAGCGATTGCACGTCGTGGGGGGCTCATTTTCTTTGAATTTACATAAACAATAAAAATGCTGCCTCAGGCTGACACAAAGCACAGGATTTCAAAAAAATCCGTGCAAAGGATTATTTACAATAAATTTTTGTTCGTACAAAAATTTAATTACCCCTTTTAAACATTTATTCAATAATTAAATTTTTGCAATTAAAAATTTTCATTTTTTATTGACTTGAAATTTTAAAAAAATGCCTGTAATACTTACTTACTTGTGTACAGTTCATTTAAAGCTTCATATAACCTAAATTTCTAATTGAAATATTCAGAAACAGATAATTTTTCCTTTACTTGAGAATGCTAAATTACATATTGTTTATCAAATCCTAATAAAGTCACTGTTCAAATTAAGTAAAAGTTTTTAGGTTTTCTTTCAGTTGAAAGATTGACTGGGAAGGAACTTTCAAATTTAATAGTTGAGAAGAAATTATGACTAAAATTTTGCTAGCGGAGGCAAGCCCAGTTTTGTAACCCCCGCAGGGGAGGCTCAGGATTCGAGGTTGTACAAAGGTTATCGTTTTGCAAGATCCGGCTTAAGGTCCAAAACCTGACATTACACGGGGGCCCTAATAATCTCCGTTACGCCGCAATCTGACGAAAACGGAGCCTAAATGAGAGGTGAAAAATCAGGGGTTTAGAAAAGAAGTTACATCCACGAACAATCTACGTGCCTCACAACTCTGGTGTCGCCACTCTTTCAATTTGGCCATTAACGACGTGGCAAAAGCATCCTAAGAAGCGGTAATTCTTTAAATATGCGTGTGGTCCAAGAAAATTTACCTTTTTTCTTCATCAACTTTTCGATGGGCCATGTTACTGAAATATATAAAGGGCATCGCTTGAAAGCCACTAAGTGTAACACGGAGGCAAAGCAGAAAATAGAAGCTATAAAACTCTTAAGGTATCAACTAGGAGTTTTTTATGATGTTTTATTTAGTTTTCATAGTAATGCTGAAAGGGACAACTCTGTAAGATACAAGATCTCTGGATAATTAAACTCTATTAAACAGTTCAAGTTACTATGTATTGTTACGAATTTTGTATAAAATAATGTAAATAATTTGTATTTGGATGTGCAATACATTTATATTACTCTATGCTATATTTATTTCATGTTAAAATTGCAATATTTACGAGCAACGCCATCCCTTACCTTATAATGGCGATTCAATGGAAACTTGGTGAAATATTGGCGATAGAGCTAAGTTGGCGATCAATTTGGCGATATTGACGACCAACTTGGCGACCATGTTGGCGAGTTCGGGACCTTCTGGATTCTTCTAGAAATTAGTAGAGAAATCCACTAATTTCACGATCTGTGACGCGAGAGCATCTTTCCAGAAATTTCGGCCCCTGAAATAAATAGAGTGATACTCGCCGCAACAGTCAGTCTGGTTTCAACCAGTGAGTAGCGAGTTTGGTTTTGACTAGCGATTAGTAACCTTGCCTTGATCATGATTAGCTCGGCTGTGCTTGTGAATAAGCTAAGAAACGTGTTTTTTAGATACTGATAATTGTGTCCAAGTGCTGTTGAAGATGTGAAATCCTTCTGAAACTTATTCTGAGAATTTTGATGTTGAATCCTGAATTTTTAAGGATTGATTTACGCCAATAAATACTCATCGCTCTTAAAGAACAGTCTTGTTGTTTACGACTGATTTTGCATAAAATCCTCGAACCCCGATCTACGTAACAGTATTATTATTATTTGGTATAAATATTAAATTATTTAAATCCAATAAGCAAGCTATTGTAGACAAAAGACTGTGATCTACCATCTGCCAGTGAGCTCTTAAAAATTGTTAGGGCTTTTTTAAAGATCATCAATTTGAGATGTGGCTTTTTTTTTAACATTTATAAACCCCGTGCACCACCGAACGTATAACACGGGGGTAAACAACACAAACATCCATGCCTTCTCCGGGATTCGAACCCAGTCCCTACGGCACCGCAGACAGCTTCACTGACCACTATACCGGATGGGCGGAAACATTTTTTTGATACAAGAGAACTTTAAAATTCAAAATAATGTTTTACATTTAACAATTGACCACGCAATTAATGCCTTAAAATGTAGATTGAATTTAATGAGTGCCCACCGCAATTGTCTTCAGTTTTTATACAATATGCATAATTTAAATGATACCCCTAAAATATTAACTAAACACTGTACAAGTTTAGAAATAAAGTTGACCGATGGAGAATCAGTGGATGTAAACGTGCTTTATCTAGCAGATGAAATAATGTCGGTTTCGGCTTTATTAGGTAAAAAAGAATACCGAATTGAAGTTTCAAAACTTATTTGAACCTTAAAATTTGCACAAAATCTAGCTATTCAGTTACAAATTTGTTATCTTTGTCAATAAGTGTAGTAAATGGAGAGAAGAGTTTCTCAAAATTATAATTAATAAAAAATTGTTACGATCCACATCTCTTCAGAATACATTAAATGGTTTAGCTATATTGGCTGTAGATCATGCATTAGCTGAACAAGTTGATTTAAAAAAAATTAATGAGAAATTTTTCAGAATTAAAAGTCGGAAAAAACACAATTCTTTGTTTATTCTCAATTCCATCTATTAGTTCACTCTCTCCCAATATTTTTTTATTTAAATATATATATATATCTTGTTAAAATTTTCAATTGTTGATAAAATACTTTTTATTCATCCACTGAAGTTCAAAAACATTTTTTTTAAATTTGTAGCGGATGACACTTGATGTTAATACAGTTTTTTCAAATATTAATTCATTAATTAAATTTTATTTTTTAATTTTATATTTAATCTGTATTATTTCTGATGAAGTTACAACCAACAGATAGCGCCAGTAAGTTTTTCTAACGAATTCTTTCTTGGCTTCAAATAAATTTCTTAAAATTTGTATTGAATGACACTTAAGGTTGCTACAGTGTTTTCAAGTATTAATTCATTAACAAAATTTAATTAACTAAAGTAAAATTTTTCTTTGTTGACTTCAGTAGGAATTGAATTAATTATTTTTTAGTATTACTTTTGTTTTTGTTATTTGTTTTGAATTTGTTTTATTTTTGTGTCTGGAGAGGGGCGGCATTTTTCATTTTTGTCCGGGGCGGCAAAATTGCTAGAGCCGGCCCTGCATATAGATAAATTTTTTCACATCATATTTATGATAATTTATTGTCAACTTTAATATTTGGATATTTGTAATGTATAACAGTTACAAATTCTTCAAAAATTTATACAGATTTTGAGAAATTAGATGTAAATTTTACAAAATATCTCGTTAAACAAAATCTGAAAAATGCCATGTATGTATTTTCTGAATATTTAAAAACTTTTTTGATTCCTATTTTACTTAAAATATATTGACATGATGCTAATGTTGAATAAAATGTGACAAATACATGTTGTAATTCATAATTTTTGTGATGAAGTTACATTTCATGTTAAAAATGCATTTTTTCAAAAAGTTTGTTTATCAAAATTTATATTCTTTTTTCTCAGAAAATAATGAAAGGATGCTCATAAAATTTCAATGAAACATAACTGATATGTAACTATGTATACTGAAGTGAACCTTTATAAATTTTCCCAAAATATTTTAACATACAGCATTTATTGTAGAAAAAAAATGAAAACTTTCAAGAAATTCATAGTAATACTTTATGTTGCATGTTTTTGAAAAAAACTTAACAATATATTTGAAATATCTCACTTCAGTATAAATATTAAAGTCTAATTAATATTCAGACAAAATCTGAAGTCTTAATATTTAACAGTTTCTGAGAAAAAGGTACATATGTATATGTGATGATTTTTGCCGTTGCCCGTAAAGCTTGTTATACACATAAAATTACATTAATTTCATGTTTAAAAAGATAAAAACAGTTTTATTTTGGCTGTTTAAGAAATCATTTGATCAGTTTAACAGTTATTGAGATCTGATACTTTCAGAAATACTGTTTGCATGTGAATATACAAAACATTAATGAGAACTTTCGAGAAATGCCGCATAATCACATATTTCCAAATCCTTACTTTTAATTATTAATACATTATTACAAGGCATTCCTGATATTTAATTCTCACTTTTGATGTTTGTAATACATTACAGACAAAACCTCTTCAAAAATTGATACAGATTTTGAGAAAACTAATGTAAATACTACAAAACATCTCGTTAAACGAAAACTGAAAAATGCTATATATGCATTTTCTGGGCAATTTAAGTAAAATAGGAAACAAAATGTCTTAAAATAAATATAGGATAAGCTAATGTGTAATAAAATGAGACCAATACATGTTGTAATTCATAATTTTTGTGATGAAGTGACATTTCATATTAAAAATGCATATATCTCTAAACGGTGTTTTTAAAACTGGGTGTTCCTTTTTCTCAGAACCTATTCAAGGGAACCACTTGCAATCTTCACTGAATAAACTGATATGTAACTATATATACTGAAGTGAGCTTTTATTAATATTCCAAAAATATTTTTGTAAAAGTCAGTTATCGTGAAAAAAAATGACATTTTTCAAAAAATTAATAGTGATACTATTACGATGAATGTTTTTGAAAAAACTAAATTATATATTTAAAATAGCTCACTTCAGTATAAATAAAATAGTCTAATTAATATACAGACAAAATTTTAAGTCTGTATATTTAATAGTTTCTGAGAAAAAAGTACATAAAAATGCTCAATTTAACATTGTCGGTATAGGGGGTACCGACTATTCTTAAGTGAAGTAAAGTAAAGGGAAGAGAGTAAGCTGTCGACACGTAGTTGTTGACAAGTTAAGTGAGGTTGATACGTTTGATGTGTGCAAAGAGAAGTGGTTATTGAAGATTGAACAGCAGTGTAATTAAATATTACAGAGCGTGGAGCCATCGGCATTGATCAAGCTGACGATAGTGCCTGAAGTTCTCCGTGAAGGAACCGAAGCATTAAGAAATAAGGTACTGTAAATTTGATTAAGTAAAAGCTGATTATTAGTGTGCGGCGTAGTTGTAAATTTGCGCGTTTAAGCTATCTTAAATTCAGTTGAAGTTCTGTAATATTAGCCCCGCAATTGTATATTTCACCTCTACACTCTATCATTGTTTATATACCTTAATTAGAATTGTGTTGTGTATGTTTCTTAATAAGTGATAAGAATTAATAAATCAGTTTAGATTGGAATAATGTCTCATCATTATCATTAGTTCCTCCTACACATCTAGCCGGGTTTTCAGATAGACAGGAGGGTAGGAATGTAAGGGGTGACTACAGGTCACCACAAATGTTATCTTATAGTTTTTATAATCATAATAGTTTTTATCATCATAATTTTTGAGCATGTATCTATATCAGAGTTTCTTAACCCTATGTGCCGAAAAAGACTATCAGATGTGCCACAAGAATTTTCGTCGAATAATTAAAAGTGCATGAGTTTTGTAACTTTGAAAATAGTATATGTAATTACATCAACATTTACTAAACATTACTTATTTATTTAGTTTTCCTGCTACATTATTTGATGTTATTTTTTTGATCAGTTGTAATTGACATAGATTGAAATTCGCTTTCTTAAAATCAAAAGATATGTGAAATAATCCAATAATTACAATTTTGATGAGATTGAATTGCAGTGAACTAATAAAAAATATTTCATTCAGTAAGCAATGATAGTCAGATATTTAATAAAATCTTTTGAGAAATACTTTTTTGTAACATATATCTATCACATTTTTTTTTTTTTTTTTGTATTCAGATGTGCGACCAACAAAAAAGAATGACAAACACTGGTCATATTGTGTTGAGCTTATTAACTCTTTCATCCTTGGGGGTACATGTGTTGTACTATTAGTTCTTATTTGTTTATTGTGTGGTGGCACATAAAACGTACCACTGGTTTCAATGCCTCAGAAATTGATGCTAGGGGGTACATTCTCGGAACCACCACAGAGATCATATCCTAGCAGTTACTCAAGTTTCCAACAAATGTCAGAAGCTAATTGCGTGTAATGGGTTTATGCATTAGTTCATTCTTTGATCAGATGAGAGTCTGTAGAGTGGTATTTTTGGAAGTGACTGTGTTGTGTATTTTTATGTGTAAATGAAAATGATTCTTGTGATATTTGATACAAATCAAGTAAGTACATATATTATGTAACCAAATAAGTCAATATTACAATAATTTGTACCTTACATGTGCATTGCTAATATTAATTACACACTGTTGAAGGTCATCTTCTTTAGAAATACAAAGTGCATTTCGCTTATTTTTTCGCAATAATGGACATGTTTATTGAGCCGGATATTGTGTTTATTGTTGTTGTTTGTTAAATTTTTTAAAAATAATAATAACATTTTTTAAATAATAGTTCATACAAAACTACACAAATGGCCTGAATGAGCTATAACTCGTGTTCATGAGAAAATAAATACAACTAAAACACTTACTTTTTATGTTATCTAAATAAAAACTAGGTAAAATAAAGTAATGTATAGAAAAGAATATTTAAAATTAAAACACACATTAGGTAAATTAAGACAAAACTAAAATTAAGCTTACAAGACTGTATTAGAAAAACCTGAAAATGTTTTAATTTTCCGGATGAATAACAGTAGAAGACGAAGAGTATTTATTTATTTTCCCAAGTTCGCGTACAGAATGGCTGAGTCGAATCTGCAAAGTTCCATTATTCGTAGGGAAGAAAAAATAAAGTTTTCAGAACTATCATGCTGCTTAAAGCATGGTGGTATAAAATATGTACCTCCTATTTTTTTAAACTTTAGACACCCTTTATTTGAAGAAAAAAAATGCATTTTTCTTCGACACATTTTTTTCCGAAACGCCTGTGAAACCAGCAAATCGAAAAATCACGCTTATTCGAAATAGTATACCCTTTTTTCACATACTATTTCCTTCACATTGGGAGGGACAGGGGAGGGGAGTCAAAGGTTAGCTACTATAAGCGACGTTTTTACGACACTGCTCTTCGTACAAGGGAGGGGTTCTAAAGTTTTCGGAATGGCGACACCATTTTCTGTACAAAATTTTTGTTCGTTCCCATAAAACGCTGTGCAAAGTTTACGCATGCTTAGGTACTTCTATGTATGTTTTATTTGTAATATATTATTATTTTGAGTTCACTTCTGAGACCATCATCTTTTATTAATAACGTATATGTAAGATTTAAATATCAATGGTATGGATGTGCTTATTTATTTTCATTATGTTGTTAAATCTTGGACTAATTGTCGATGAGTGAGTGAGTGAGCGAGCGAATATTAACGTTCCACTGTTCAGCTACACGAGGGCTTTTGGGGACGGTCCGCGTAATTTTGAACCATGGTCAAGTGACGCGGACGACACCTGAGCTGGCACCCCCTCTCCTAACTACCACACCACACCAACGGGAGGACGTTTGAGCTCTAAACAGATTTAACGTGCATCGCTCCCCTACACGGCGGTCTTCAGTGGTACTAGGATCGAACTCATGACATGCTAGCCACGATCCGATGCCTAAATCACTTGGCTACCGCGGCCACAGTAATTGTCGATACCACCGCACGAAGTAGTTTCTCAACATTCTTTCGATTTGATCGATGCCCCTATAAAATAATCTAAAGAAACAATCAAATTATTGTTATTATTAATGCCGAACAAGTTATTTTATGTGCAAAAAGATATATATCAAAAATCCTGAAATTTTTAGCGACCCCAGCTGCAAGTCACGCGACCCTTATTTTAAAAAACACCGGTGTAAGTTATGCAAAGAAACTAGTGCCTTCCAGCTTATCCTAAGGTTTCTTTTACCTGTTAGAATAATTATTTTTATGGGAGCTAAGCAATTTTATTTATTTTTTTGTCAACCCCAACAGTAGGTAAGAAAAGCCGGTTCTGCGGTAAAGGCGCAGGCGCAGGCACAGGCGCAGGCGCAGGCGCAGGCACGGAGTTGTTTTCCGCCTGTGGATGCTGCGTGGAGTTGAGTTGTTTCCTCCTGCTATGGTTTTGGTTTTCGAGTTGATGGGGGAGTTGAGTTGTTTTTCTCCTGTAGAGGCGGCGCAGGCGGCGGTCTGATCTTGATTCTACAAGATGGCTGTGGAATGTTTTAAATAGTTTTCTTGAATATTTTTTTATAATCTTTTTTTGAAGAAAAAAAAATGAGCACTTTTTATTATTGGAATTTATAAATTTTGTAACTGAAGAATTTTTGGAAAATCTTTGCCTAGATAATATTTTAAGAGAAGTAAGAGAAATGTTACATCCACCTGATTATTTTGAATATTATGAGAATCTGAATAAAATGATTTTTTAAATGTTTAATTTGAGTTAATTTTATTTATATTGTTTGTTAGTTTAATTTATGTTGAGATACTTTCTTTTTAAAAATAAGTGTGGGTATATTTAAAAAATTCTTTATCTCAGAATGTTTAAGCATAAATGATATTTTAAATACATTTCATACAAAAGTAAGAAAAAAAAATACTGTATAAATATTTTGTATAAGTTTCCGACAAGATTTGGCTTTAAAAAGTTTATTTTTATAAATCTGAAAGAAAAAAAAATGGTTTATATATATATATATATATATATATACGGTTATAGTGTTAATTTTATTCATACTGCTTTCTAGTTTAATTTATGCTGAAATAGTTTCATTTTAAAAGATAAATATCAATATACGTCTTTCAAACAAATTATCTTAGTATGTTAAGCATAAGCGATATTTTAAATATATTTTGTATAAAAGTAAGGAAAAATTTATGTTTATGTGTTTAAAGCAAACTCTTTGCCTTTTCCAAAGAGTATAAATTGTATAACTGTTCATTGCAATAACTATTTAGTTATTTTTTTTTTCTTAATTGAATAGAAATAAAAAAATTTAAATCGCTTTCTTGAATGTTTTTTATAATAATCTTTTTTTGAAAAAAAAAATGAGCACTTTTTATTATTGGAACTTACAAATTTTGTAACTGAAGAATTTTTGGAAAATCTTTGCTTAGATAATATTTTAAGAGAAGTAAGAGAAATGTTATATACACCTGATTATTTTGAATAGTATGAGAATCTGAATAAAATGATTTTTAAATGTTTAATTTGAGTTAATTTTATTTATATTGTTTGTTAGTTTAATTTATGTTGAGATACTTTCTTTTTAAAAATAAGTTTGGGTATATTAAACAAAAATTTTCTCAGAATGTTTAAGCGTAAATGATATTTTAAATACATTTCATACAAAAGTAAGAAAAAAAATACTGTATAAATATTTTGTATAAGTTTCCGACAAGATTTGGCTTTAAAAAAGTCTATTTTTATAAATCTGAATTAATTAAGGGGAGGGGGGTTTATACGGTTATAGTGTTAATTTTTTTTTCATACTGCTTTCTAGTTTAATTTATGCTGAAATAGTTTCATTTTGAAAGATAAATATCAATATACGTCTTTCAAACAAATTATCTTAGTATGTTAAGCATAAGCGATATTTTAAATATATTTTGTACAAAAGTAAGGAAAAATTTATGTTTATGTGTTTAAAGCAAACTCTTTGCCTTTTCCAAAGAGTATAAATTGTATAAATACTCATTGCAATAACCATTTAGTTAAATTATTTTTTTCTTAATTGAATAGAAAAAAAAAATTATTTATTATACATTGCATTAATAACAAATTGTAAATTTTAATTCGGTATAATGATTACACATACACAGTAAAGATACAAAGTAAATTGTTTATTCAGAAATTAACATCTTGTATTGCGTTTTACATTACAATCGTATATATATATAATATATATATATATATATATATATAATATAATATATACACATTACAGGAGAACAACAAATTGTAAAATTGATTTCAGTATAAGTATTACACAAAAAGATACAAAGTAAGTTGTTTATTTACAAAAGCAGCATTCCATTTCACATTACAATCTTTTATTTACATTACAAAAATCACATTATTGTGTCATCATTGGATTTTATGTCTTACTGCTCATTGAATAGGTCTAAATTCATCAATGACCAATGTCCATGGGCAAGCGTAGTAATGTCATCATCATCATTAATAAACCTTTTGTCATCTTTATAGGACAGAGCAAGTTTGTTTTGCTTTATGGAGTGTATTGAATGAAATTTGGATATATATATATAATTAAGTTCATGTCAACATATTTTAATTTTTGATTAAAAAGACAGACTTTCTAGTCCTCAAATGTTATTTTATTTTTTAAAGTTTGTTTTTTAATTCCTTTTAACCGCTTTTCAATCTTATGGTTTGTTTTGTAGGCATACATTTTCGATTTTAATCCTACATATTCTGTCATAATATTTCCTTTGTTTTCATCTTTCATTTTCCCGAAGACATTTTTGTTCACTAGAGGTAAATTAAGGTATCCGAACACGTTGAAAATGACCCAATTCAGTCAAGACAGATATTTTTGTTTTTTATTTTATTGAATATAGAGCTATCTTTTGACTTTACGAAATATACTTTATTTTGTTTCTAAGTTACAAGTTCTTAAGTTCTAAGTTTCCAAGTTACAATCAATTTTATAAAGTTAGAAAAACCGGAAGTGTGGGTTTTTGATCTACCAGAAGTGGGCATTTAAATTGCTCAAAATCTATCATGGCGAGTCCGATAACTCCAAATATTACGAATGTATTTCTATAAAACTTTTTAAACCTGATATTTACGTTATTTTCTAGAGAATGTACTAAAATATGTCTTATTATATGAATACTTTTTGAGTTATTGCTTGTTATTTAAATAATGGTCTCATAAAAAATGTAATATTTCTTATAATGTTTACTCAATCATTTCCAAAATTTTCAAATTTTAATATAAAATTAAAATTTTAGCACATTTTCTAGATAAATGCATCTGGTTTGTTTTATTAAAACTTTTACTAATATATGTTTATTACTTTTTTCTCTAACTGCTTTGAAGTTTTTCAAAAATATTGCTAAAATTTAACTTATAATTGTGATTTTTGCAAAATTCAGGTAATTTATATTAAATTTTGATAGTTAAATAGAGTAATATTTATTGGTATTGAGTCCTAAAAGAGCATTTATAATGTTTTAGTATGCTATTTTGTTAAAAAGTACTCCAAAGTCTGAATGTTTGTCATGCAAATCGGAGGGATATTCAAGATCTACTTCCAAGATGTAACCTACATCGGATTCATCTGATAAATTGAAAATATCCTGTTCGGTTAAATTGTTATCACTCCAAACAAAATCTTTTAAGGGTAGATATTTACTCATTGCATAACCGTACAAATTATTTGCGTCAAGGTACATTAAATATTTTATCTCATCATCTGGGTTAAAATTAGACATATATTTGTTGTTAGCTATAGCATAAACACTGGCTTATACCTCCTCTTACACCCTTTTCTATAAAAAGAAGCATGTCGTAATCAGTGAACAGTTCGATAGCTACTTTAGGTTGTAATAACATAGCATCCCATGATAAAGCTGGGGTGGTAAAATAGCAACAGGGGTCAAGTTTATAAGTTTGCATGCATATTTTCCGAAAGTTTTTAAAGAGATCTGTTAACAATAGGACATCTGTTTTTACATATAGATCACAGTATTCACCAAGATTATTTAAATGAAATTCATTAAATACTTTACATGCATGATTATAATCCTCTACACTTATAGGCTCCTCATTTAGTTTATTGTAAAATTTGCTAATAGGTGGTAAACAAGAATCTTTACACTTTTCAAAACTATCAAAATAATCATACGGAAAAACTCCTTTTCTTAAAAGTAAATCTATTTTTTCTGAATCAAAATAATGTTTCATATATTTAAATTCATCTTTTTTTTAGTGTTTTTATCAAATTTTCCAAACTGGAAGACATGAATTTGAAAGAATCTAAAAACCTTAACTGAAAATCATTTGAAATATTTTTACTGAAGGAAATATATTTTTCTTCGGTGTTCGGAATTAAATTAATTTGTTTTTTTTATCATATCCTAACTCCTTAATAAAAATAGGGGCGTCATACACAGAAAGATTATGGAAGAAAACAGGCAAAAATTTGGGGGTTTTCATTGCTAAATTACAACTATTACAACAAGGGCCATTAAATTTTTGAGTCACATGGTTATGATCCCTAACCTTGATATTGTTTTCGCGAAAGGTTTGATCACAAACATAACAATTTTTAGCATTATCATACAATTGCTTTTCTGATTCGGTAAGAGGTAATAATGGTTTTTGGTTTTTATAAATATTATCCATTTCTATTGCATCTTTTTCTAACTTTTCAATAAAAATTTTTGGGGCACCTCTATATACTACTGGATCTTTATAATGCTCCCTTGATAACTGATAAATAACAAAAACCTATCGGGGCATGTTTTTCATAAATATTAGTAAATGAAAAGTTTGGATTAGGACAGCAAGTATCAGTTTTTCCTAGTTACACACTCGAAATCCGCATATACAACAAAGGGTATTTTTAAACAATGTTGAAAATTTTTAAATTTTAAAAACTTACTTGTTTCTGACGGCATTACTACTCTTGCAGGACTTTTATGTATACACATCTCATTGTGCTGAAGAAGTTTGTATTCTGTTTGCAAAGCACTTAAACATATTTTACATACGTACGTTTTATGTTGGTGTTTTGAGAGTTGTTTCGAAACAAGTCGAGATAAGCTTTTAACGAAACAATAATGTCCAAACTCTCCATTTTTTACGTAAAGCAAATTCTATGTTTCTCACACACTATATCACTGATGGAAATATTTTTAAATCTTCTTCAAATGAATAAATGTTTATTCCTATATCGTTCATTTTCGAAAATTTTTTCACCTCGTTAGGAGGTGTTGGAAAGGCTTTTCCATTACAAAGTTCAATCTTATTATTTGTTTTTGTGGGCATACTTTTTCCGATTTTAATCATACCTGAATGGAGAATAACGGTTCGTGCGGACTTCGAGTCTTAAAATTTCGTCCAGTGTCCAGCCCGAGCCTTTATACTCGAAATCCTTACTTTCTTTCACTATTTTCTCAGACATGTTGTCATAAAGGCTGGCGAGATTAGTTCCTTGAAATGCTGCATTATTCGGCGTTTTAAATTCAACGTTTATTTATCATTTTTCCGGCATATGTCGCTTTCGAGTAAATGCAATGAACCCATTTACTCACTTTCAAGGATTTGTAAGTTTTGAGTTCATTGTGAAAAATTAAGAGTGTCTCTTCTTTCTCAAGAGTAGAAACTCTTTTATCCCCAGTGAACTATCGTTATTATGGAGATCAAATGTTTTATAAGCTTTTTGAAAAGCACTCTCTCTCTCTTTTGTGGTAAGGAGATATTTTCAGGAACAGCAGCAGAATGTCTGGGACAGCTGTAGAATTTTCAGGAACGGCCGTAAAGGTTTCAGAACGGCCGTAAAGATTCAGGAACGGCAGCAGTATGTTCTGGGGCAGCCGTAGAGTTTTCAGCAGATGTGGACAACTGTGTTTTCTTTTTCCTATTTGAAACAGACAATCCACTCTCTTTCTTTTTCCCGCTTCATTCTCCAACTTTCTTTCGCAGCTTTTATTTTTCAAATGATTCAATAAGTTGTCTTTACGGGTAAAGGATGTATCACAAAACTCACATACAATTTTCTCTGTTGAATGCACAGAGTCAATGTGTCGTTTTAAATCCTTTGCCGAACGAAGTTTTTTCCACAAATATTGCAAGTAGACATACTGAAGCCGTAGAAATTTTAGAACGTTGCTACTCACTACTAAATCTTCAAACCAATTTTGTGTTCTGCTACTCTGTGACGATCAGGTCACTGTACATATATTCGACGGAGCGAATGGGCTATTTGAAACATGTTATCAACCCCGTCTGGTCTCCTTTTAAACTCCGGGGGGGATAGTACACGCCCCTCTTCACTTCTCATTGGTTGGCGCAGTGGAAATCTGCACACATCACGCTCCGACCCCTTACTACCCGCCGTTTTCCGAGGCGTTAGTCTACAAAGTCAGACAGGGTATGTGAATAGATCAGCAGTGGGGTTTTCGTCCTGCCATTCAAACCACAGACCCACTGACGTCGAAACCAAACAATGAAAGCCACGTGTTTTGCTTCCAAGCTGCTCTAATCCATCAAACTAGGCATGAATAGGGGTCAATGCTACCTTGTCAAAATACTATGAGAAAATATTGTACTGAATGGTCTCACTTTTATCTGATAATGAATCAAGTCTTGAAAATGCTGGATACAACATGATATGATTACTGACAGAGAAAGAATAAGATTGAACTTTGTAATGGAAAAGCCTTTCCAACACCTCCTAATGAGGTGAAAAAATTTTCGAAAATGAACGATATAGGAATAAACATTTATTCATTTGAAGAAGATTTAAAAATATTTCCATCAGTGATATAGTGTGTGAGAAACATAGAGATTTTGCTTTACGTAAAAAATGGAGAGTTTGGACATTATTGTTTCGATTAAAAGCTTATCTCGACTTGTTTCGAAACAACTCTCAAACACCAACATAAAACGTACGTATGTAAAATATGTTTAAGTGCTTTGCAAACAGAATACAAACTTCTTCAGCACAATGAGATGTGTATACATAAAAGTCCTGCAAGAGTAGTAATGCCGTCAGAAACAAGTAAGTTTTTAAATTTAAAAATTTTCAACATTGTTTAAAAATACCCTTTGTTGTATATGCGGATTTCGAGTGTGTAACTAGGAAAACTGATACTTGCTGTCCTAATCCAAACTTTTCATTTACTAATATTTATGAAAAACATGCCCGATAGGTTTTTGTTATTTTATCAGTTATCAAGGGGGCATTATAAAGATCCAGTAGTATATAGAGGTGCCCCAAAATTTTATTGAAAAGTTAGAAAAAGATGCAATAGAAATGGATAATATTTATAAAAAACCAAAACCATTATTACCTCTTACCGAATCAGAAAAGCAATGTATGATAATGCTAAAAATTGTTATGTTTGTGATCAAACCTTTCGCGAAAACAATATCAAGGTTTAGGGATCATAACCATGTGACTCAAAAATTTAATGGCCCTTGTTGTAATAGTTGTAATTTAGCAATGAAAACCCCCAAATTTTTGCCTGTTTTTTCCCATAATCTTTCTGTGTATGACGCCCCTATTTTTATTAAGGAGTTAGGATATGATAAAAAAAACAAATTAATTTAATTCCGAACACCGAAGAAAAATATATTTCCTTCAGTAAAAATATTTCAAATGATTTTCAGTTAAGGTTTTTTAGATTCTTTCAAATCATGTCTTCCAGTTTTGGAAAATTTGATAAAAACACTAAAAAAAGATGAATTAAATATATGAAACATTATTTTGATTCAGAAAAAATAGATTTACTTTTAAGAAAAGGAGTTTTTTCCGTATGATTATTTTGATAGTTTTTGAAAAAGTGTAAAGATTCTTGTTTACCACCTATTAGCAAATTTTACAATAAACTAAATGAGGAGCCTATAAGTGTAGAGGATTATAATCATGCATGTAAAGTATTTAATGAATTTCATTTAAATAATCTTGGTGAATACTGTGATCTATATGTAAAAACAGAGTCCTATTTGTTAACAGATCTCTTTAAAAACTTTCGGAAAATATGCATGCAAACTTATAAAATTGACCCCTGTTGCTATTTTACCACCCCAGCTTTATCATGGGATGCTATGTTATTACAACCTAAAGTAGCTATCCAACTGTTCACTGATTACGACATGCTTCTTTTTTATAGAAAAGGGTGTAAGAGGAGGTATAAGCCAGTGTTATGCTATAGCTAACAACAAATATATGTCTAATTTTAAACCCAGATGATGAGATAAAATATTTAATGTACCTTGACGCAAATAATTTGTACGGTTATGCAATGAGTAAATATCTACCTTAAAAGATTTTTGTTTGGAGTGATAACAATTTAACCGAACAGGATATTTTCAATTTATCAGATGAATCCGATGTAGGTTACATCTTGGAAGTAGATCTTGAATATCCCTCCGATTTGCATGACAAACATTCAGACTTTGGAGTACTTTTAACAAAATAGCATACTAAAACATTATAAATGCTCTTTTAGGACTCAATACCAATAAATATTACTATTTAACTATCAAAATTTAATATAAATTACCTGAATTTTGCAAAAATCACAATTATAAGTTAAATTTTAGCAATATTTTTGAAAAACTTCAAAGCAGTTAGAGAAAAAGTAATAAACATATATTAGTAAAAGTTTTACGAAAAACAAACCAGATGCATTTATCTAGAAAATGTCTAAAATTGTAATTTTTTATTAAAATTTGAAAATTTTGGAGATGATTGAGTAAACATTATAAGAAATATTACATTTTTTATGAGACCTTATTTAAATAACAAGCAATAACTCAAAAAGTATTCATATATAAGACATATTTTAGTACATTCTCTAGAAAATAACGTAAATATCAGGTTTAAAAAGTTTTTATAGAAATACATTCGTAATATTTGGAGTTATCGGATCGCCATGATAGATTTTGAGCA
>BMAO01038979.1:0-30348 GCA_019973975.1 Trichonephila clavata | reverse complement strand
TGCTTTACGTCGATTGGTTAATATAGACATCTTGGCGCAAATTTGGAAAAATCGTGTAAAGCAAATAGACTTAGTATTAGAAGGGTTGAGGAGTGTGAGATCGGAATTTCATACCGACCAAAGGTAAATTAGAGCAGTGGGAAAGTTTCTTACGTGTACATAATAGAGATGTAGTGTGCTGAGGAAGTACGAGGTTAATTGTATTTTTAATGATAGTGCCATAATTACCACTTTACCCAACGTTGTAGTAGGAAAGATAATGAATTGTGGAATAACTTGTTATAAATATTGTGAGAAAGTGTGCAAAGTGCTAAGATGGAAATTTAACTTTAAACTAATGTTGTTTAGCCCAAATAATTCCAAATGTTTGTATTTACAGTTTTTTTTATGTAATTTTAAAAAAATCATTTACTTTAATTAAAGAAAGTTACATGGAAATGTCATTGGATTAAACAGACTGGAATAAGCAGTCATTTAAAAAATTTCTATTAATTAATTTTAACTTTTTATTGTATTTTTGTGTCTATATTACTATATTACTGTATTGTGTGTGTATGGTGGAAACAAAAATTTATGTGATACTGAAAATCTTTTGTGTCTCTCAGCCAAGTGTAAGCACATAGAGGTCTAGTACAGTAGTTACATGTGATTTAACGTATAGTAATATTATTAAAATGTTAGCATTTAACTTATTCACTTAAAACTCAAGTTTTTTAAGACGAGATGTAACATTAAGAAAAGAATCCAAGATTTGAAATTTAAGTTTTTATTGTAAAGTGTGTAAATTGTTATGGAATTTTGGATTTACTTATTATCATATTTTTTAGTGTTTTTTTATTGTATTGCTGTCCTGGTTGATCTCATTGTTAAGACATTCTTTCTTTGAGTCAGTCATAAAAACGGATCCAACCTTGGACCAGAGCAGTCCAGTGAAATGGACGTTTTCAGGGGGAAGGAGTTGTGACGTCGTCACAATGGAGAAAGCGCCTCTATTCATAAACATTTCCACAGCCGGGGAACACGTGTCTTTGGTGGTATTGTGTTGTATCGGACAGCTGGACCGTCGGCGACGGTGTGTCTAGTGGACACTATGGGCCAGGCATCGCTGCATTATTTTCTATTCATGGGCAGTGATTGTACGTCTTGAATGCTGGCGCCTCTGCAGGCGGCGGCGAGGTGTTTGAAGTGCCAGATGTCAGCCGGGCCCTTGTCGCCAGGAACCTTTGAAAGGGACCGGACTTTTGTCATCTCTGCACGAATGGATGATGTGCAAGACCGTTGGTGCCGGGTGCAAAGCCCTAAGGTCGGCCAATGGGGATTGATGAGGGGCGTGGAGTGAACCCGCCCCTAGAGTTTAAAAGAGTGGACTTCGGAAAAAGGAGAGGACTCAAAAAAGACTCCTGGAGGACTCCAACGAGAGATACCTAAGAGAGAAGCCTGCTGACGGAGGAAGAGACTCCGGACAGACTCCGAGAGACTCCTGATAGACTACGACGAGAGATTCCCGTAACTGAACCCTGCGGACAGAGGAAGAGACTCCAGAAAGACTCGAACTAGGCATTCTTTAATAATTAGCTTAGCGTACATTTTCAATGTTGTGCCACGACGTTACAACGGCCTTATCTCATTAAACATTTCTTCAGAAAAAAATAGCACGTTGATCCATAAATGTTCGCTACCCCTGCAGCAGTCTCGATAACTCGACCACACCCTGTTGCAGGTCGAAAATGCTGAAAGATAATGAGCAAGACATAATGTCCGATGCAGAAATTATTGCTGCCGTGTCACAGTTAACGAAAAAATGCCGGAAAATGAAGGTTTTAACATTGATATATTACACAGTACAAACTGCAAAACATCATAGAGTGATGTTCTACAGATTGTCGAAACCGCCCTTCTGTATTTTGATCAAGGTGCTTCGGGGTATTGGACTTGGTTTTCCTTCAGCGTCTTCGTAATGCAGCAGCAAAACGCACAGTGCAGTACGGAAGACAACAGGACGTTACGCATCCTTTATTAAAACGAAATTGCTAGTTTTTGCTAAGTCGGATACTCAATTTTCATTATAGACAGATATAAACCTTTATAAAATATTTTCCTGTGATGTGTCTGATAGGGTAAAGTGTGATGTATACTATATGTACTATTAGTATTTATTTTCATGTAGTAAATTCTCTATGCCTTCGTAAAAAACGTACTCGTTTTCACAGAAGAGTATTGTTACTTAGATCGGGGTTCGAGGATTTTATGCAAAATCAGTCGTAAATAACAAGGCAATTCCTTAAGAGCGATGAGTATTTATTGGCGTAAATCAATCCCTGAAAATAGAGGATTCAACAGCAAAATTCGCATAATAATTAACAGAAGGATTTCACACCTTCAACAGCACTCAGACACAATAAGCAGTGTCTAAAATTCACCTATGTAAATGACTATTCACAAGCACAGCCGAGCTTATCAAATTAAAGGCAAGTCTGCTAATCGCTAATCAAAACAGTGCTCACTACTCGCTGGTTAAAATCAGAACGAAACGAAAATTAGATATGACGGGTGCCAGCAAAAATTGCTTATACCCAGTCTCCCTGAAGATAGGGTGAAAAAGATAAACCATTAGACGAATTTTGCCTCCCACTGGGAGGCAGAATGAGAGGGGAAAAGCCGTCCGGACTAACCCTTTCGGGTCAAGACGTGGAGGGGGCAGAGAGTGGAGGAAAAGCATCGGAGGCGAAAAACGCCGATCTCGCCTGCGGCGCAGGGAGAGGAATGGAGAATGACGTCAGCTATTCAACTGACCCAGTTTTAAAAGAGAGTAACGGAAACGTGTGTTGTAATTTATTGTGTGACTTAAGTGTTTTTGTAGAGTTATGGCGGTTTTAAGGGGAGCTCCCACTTAGACGATTTATATGCGAAATTAACTTTAGTATGAGGATAAGTGAACAGTGTTTGTGCTTTAATAAGTGGGTTGTCATGATGTTCTATACTTCTAAAGACGTTTCTAGATAGTTTAGTGATGTAATTATCAATCGGCTCCATATGTAAGTCGTTGTGTATGACTCTATTCCTAACGTACCACGGTGCGTTAGTAATGATTCTAAGTATTTTATTTTGAATGATTTGAATTCGTTTAGTATGGGTCGGTGCCGCGGCGCCCCAGATGGGGCAAGCGTAGGTTATTACTGGGCGCAAAATACGCTTGTAAAGGATTACTTTATTCTCTAGGGAGAGTGGCGACCTTCTCCCAATAAGGGATATGGCTAATGCGATTCTACCCCAGAATTTTTCTGATAGATAATCTATGTGATGTTTGTACGTTAGTCGACTATCTAAGTATAATCCCAGGTAACGCACAACCGAGACCCATTGTATGTTGTTTTCAAAGAGTGTGAGTTCAGTCTGTGGGGCGATAACGCCCCATTTCCTGAATACAATAGCCTGTGATTTATCAACATTGATAGCTATCCTCCAGTCTGTAAGCCAGTTCTCGAGTATGTCGAGGTAGTGTTGCATATTTTTAATTGTATAATTGAGTTTTACGCCCTGGGTCAATGCCGCAGAGAGTCGTCTGCGAATAAGCATGTACTCACGGTGGGGTGATCGGGAAAATCGTGTGTGAATATGTTGTATAAATATGGACTTAATACAGAACCCTGAGGGACGCCAGAAAGGCAATTCCCAATGTCTGAAAAAGTAGTATTTACACGAACTCTAAAGGTTCTATTGTGTAAATAGTTATGTATCATTTTAAATAAAAAGTCAGGGAACTGAAGTTTAATTAACTTGTATGTGAGGCCATCATGCCACATCTTGTCGAATGCTCTTTTAACATCTAAGAAAACACCGACAGTGTAAAGTTTACTTAAAAAACCCTCATTGATGATATTTGTTACATGAATGAGTTGATGTAGTGTGGAGTGGCCCTCCCGGAAACCGCATTGTTCCGGGGGAATGCAATCTATGGCTTTGCAGTGATTTTTAATTCTATTTAAGATTACTCTTTCGAATACCTTAGCAGTGCAATTTAGTAGAGAAATTGGTCTGAAGCCTTCTGGAAACTTGTGGTTTTGCCCTAATTTTGTCAGCATGACTACATTAGCTATTTTCCACTGTGTAGGAAAGTGACAATTAATGAGGCATTTGTTGTAGATTTTAGTTAAATGTGTGATGGCTTTAATAGGAAGATATTTTAATGCTATGTTAGGAATTTGATCTGGGCCTGCTGCCTTCCTATTTGCAAGGTTTTTAATAATGCCTCGAACTTCGGTGGGGGAAGTGAGGTGTGGTGTGGCAGTTGGGAAGTTGTCGAAATAGTGATTCACTAAATTTTCGACTTCTTCAATCTTGTCGTCGCTGTAGGGTTCAATGTTTTCCTGAAAAGTGACTTCCAAGGTGTCTTTAAAAGCCTCCGCTTTTTCGAAATCAGAATAAGCTAGCCCACTAGGACCATGAAGAGGTGGGATTGGCGCAAATTTCTTAGTAATTCGCTTATGCAAATTATAAAGAGAGTTGTCTTCAGTATTAAGAGTTAATAGAAAATTTTTCCAGGTCCTGTTTTTATGTTGATTGATTTCTATAATAATTTGTCGATTGAGAGCATTTACTTCCCTTTTATAGGGAGGGTATCTTGTGTTATTCCATTGTTTTCTGAATCTGTTTTTAGTTTTAATAAGCTCTCGGATATTAATAGGAAGGCGGAGGTGTGTGGTTTTAATTAATCTAGTGGAAGTGGAAGTGTTAATAGCATCTGAAACCATACTGCTGAAATTTTGAACTGCTTGGTCCAAATCATCTATAATAGGATTTCCTGAAATTGTGTGATGTAAAATTTCTTGATACTTAATCCAGTTCGTAGATTTAAGTGTTTGTAGTATTGGTGGTAGATTACAGTTAGTTGCGAAATCATAAATAACTGGATTGTGGTCACTGCTAAGTTCATTAATAGTAAACACAATAGAATGGGAGAAGTTAGCTGCAAAGCCGATGTCTAAAATAGTGTTGGGAGCGTTGTGATTGAAATGCGTTGGAGTGTCAGTTGCGATAATATCGATAGAAGAGCCAGCGGCCGAAGAGCTAAGAATATTACCGTTTGTGTTGCATCTACCAGGGTTCCAACTCGGGTGTTTAGCGTTGAAATCGCTGAAGAGAAAGGCTTTGTTGTTATGATTGAGGATAGCGTTAAGTTCCGTGACATTAATGGAGCCGTGTGGAGGTTTGTAAATACACGCCATTGTAATGACTGTGTTGTTTCCTATATGGATGAAAACCGTTGTGTTTTCAAATGTTTGGGTGTTTTCTAAAATGGCGTGATGCTTGATAGAATTTTTAACTGAGATGGCAGTCCCCCCGCCTCTGTGTGTTGTGCGGTCACTTCTATGACAAGTGTAATTTGGAATGCGGAACCGGTCTGGAGGATGAAGGTGTGTTTCTTGGATCCCGATTATGTCGGGGTTATGGAAATAATGCTTTCCTTTAGTTCGTCAATATGCTTACAAACTCCATTTGCATTCCAACTGAATACCCTGAGAGTGCTGCTATTAAACGCGCTGAATGTTAATTATTTGTGTTTATTTGAAGGGCTGCTAAAATCTGTCCCCACTGGGTCATCATTTGTGCCATTTGTTTCATAACAGAGTTGGCATCAAACGTGTTGTTTTTGTTAGTCGTGGCCACAGTCGAAGCATAAGTCTTCTGTTATGGTTGTGTTAGACTGACCGTTGCGGCAAGTATCCCTCTATTTATAGCAGAGGCCGAAAATTCTGGAAAGATGCGCTCGCGCCACAGATCGTGAAGTTAGTGGATTTTTCTACTAATTTCTAGAAGAATCCAGAGGTTCCCGAACTCGCCAAATTGGTAGCCAAAATCGCCAACTTGGTCGCTAAAAATAATGCCAACTTGGCTCTATCGCCAATATTTCGCCAAGTTACCGATGTATCACCATTATAACGTAAGGGACGGCTTGCTTGTGAAAATTGCAATCTTAACATGAAATAAATATAGCATAAAGTTATATAAAGGCATTGCACATCCAAATACAAATTATTTACATTATTTTATACAAAAATCGTAACAGTATTTATTTTCTCAAGCAAAACTATAAGTAGGAATGCAGAACAATATTCTTCCAGGAAACACTCCTACTTATTCTATTTTTTTCTGGATACATTTTCACTAACTCGGCCACAATTCGGTCCACATTAGGCTGAGTTTTCGGAATTGTATTCTAAATTTCTATTCGACTTTTATCTTACTTTAATTTCAATTTTCTATTTTGAATTGAATTTTTAAATACTTTTCCCGGTGTACAGAACTTTTGTTTCATGCTCTGAAATGTAGATGGCGCCCCGATTCTGTGTTATTTCTCAATTATTTCACTGTATTTTTTCGGGTAGGAATTTTTTAGTTTCTCTTTTTATTTTTTTTTCTTCTATGTCTGCAAACGATATTTTATTATAATTAAATTTCTTAATTATTTTCTTGCAAGATTCCTGAATTCACACAGTGACTTGACCAAATATAGCTCCCTCCTAGCATATTTTATGCGTGATCATGTGGATTCCTACCGGAAGATGACGCTAGTTTCTGTTGAACATACTCTAGCTGTAAAATTCTGTACTGCTTAAAACTTTTGGTGTGTCAGTGACACAGTTTGAAATTTAAAAAAGAATAGGCAGGAATGCTTCATTTCTACAAGAATTATTTATCAAACCAAACGAAAATTAAACTTTTACCTGTATTTTATCTTCAAGACGATCTCAGTCCATCGTGCAATAACCGGAAAAACCTATTCACAAAATAATTTTCAACACTTTCTTTCGCTGGAAATCGGAAATTTTTTAAAAATTATCATCTTTTAAATTTCGAGACGCATTGGTCATAAAGAAATTTCAGTCTGCTTTCGTTTATTATATATTTAACAACAACAACTTCTGTAAGGATTCATTATTCTGAAATTAAGAATTATTGTGAAAGCTTTAAATTAATCTTCAGAAATAGATTTTTTTTCCTTTTCTATTTTGACGCAATTAGCTTAGAATGATTTCGATCACTCTCGGTTTCACTGTGAAATATCAATGAGAGTTGACTTTAGTGGCGTACTCAGTTTATTGGAGCGCCTACATTTAAAAAGATTTAAAAAAAAAACTTTGATGAATGTGCCGATACGTAATTTTCATGCTAAAAATTAAAACTCCAGTTGGTCTATCGGAAGGGTTTGAGCCCCCTGATCCCGCCCTTGCGTTCGCTACTGGGTGACTTGTTTCTCCCCTCCCCCTCTTCTTCGCTCATAAAATATGCTGAGAATCAGTCAGAATGGCATAAAAAAGGATCCAAAAAAACCTGATTAATTTTTTGTCAAATGAAAGAAATGCCTACACATTTTTTCATTCTGACTTCTGCAGGAAAAATGTATATTTTGTGTGATTTCTGTTCGAATATCAGTACTGTTTTTACTTCTTTAAGAGAGCTGCATTTAATATTTTATCTGCGATACTGTACAGCTGGTTCAATATTTGTCTAATTTTACATCTCAGAGCAAATAAGTTGTCTATTTTCAAAGGCTTAGAGTGAAAACTGAATATGTCTGTTGCAAAATTTTAATGAAGAATGGTAAATTTTTAAAGCTTCCGATTCTGCAAGTTCAAATGTTCAACAAAGAAGCACAACGTAAACCCCATTTGTATAGGATCAGGTCTGCCACACAAGGGTTAGTGCACTGCTCCTTCAACAATAGAATTTTTTTAATTTGTTTAAAAAAAAAGGACCACTCAGAAGGATTAACTTCCAGCTCTTTACCGCAATAGCGAAAAGAAAGATCATCAATGCCTAAAGCTGCTCCGAAGAACAACTATAAGGCGTATTCACGCACAGGAAGAGAAACCCCGTCAATCATCATTGTGGTCTTACAGTGAATTCTGCTCTGACTACCTGCACCAAAATTAGGAAACTACTTAAAGAAATTAAATTGATATTAAAAGTGGTAATTCCAAAATTTAATAAAATTTTAATATTTTATATCAATTTCTTCCCCTCGTTAATCAGGCTGAGTAGTTCAACTTTTCATTGTAAATTAGCATTTTACAAGATACTTACGGAATAACGGTTCCATAATTTCATTTCTTTTAGGATTGTACATTTTTTTCGCAAATTCACTAATAACTGATTTAACCTATACCGAACTCACTGGTAACTGATTATTAGTTTGTACGTAGATTATTAAAAATGTTGAAGTTGATCAGTTGAAAAGAATTGAATTTTTTAACAAGGATAATTCAGTTTGAATGATCTCAGAATAACAGGCACGTTTTCTTTTCATCCCCTTTAAATTTCTCTTTTCTACAGACAGGTGGCACTGCATACATGTAGTATACACAAAATTTTATCTATTACTTTCATAATTCAAAGTTCTTTATCACCGAAATTCAGTTTTTTTCTTCTCAAAGTTTTGCAGCTACACAGTTTTGAATCACTTGTTTCATATTAAATCAATAGAAGGATGCGTATAAATAGTAAAGAATCACACACACGTTTCGTTTTCTTTTTCAGTATATTTTTACAAATGCCATACATCTGCTCACCAGATGGCAGTATATGTTATTGTCTCCGTAAATGAGTGTTATACTCCTGCAGAGTTTAGCGAAAGCACGTGGAGATCCCTGGGATTTCAAAAACCTTTTATTACTAAAAGTTTTGGACGATTCAGATAACATTGTATTTTTCTATACATCACAGTAACAGCCAATTTAGAATTTCTATTTAAAAAAAGAGTATCTGAAAATATTAAACTGTTTCAACTATAATTTTATAAATAAAAAAAGAATGTACTTTTCCAAAGCTGGTTGCGTCCTATTATAGCCCACCCCTGGATTTTGTGCTTTTTTCCCGCCAAGTTGAGCGATAAGTTCACCAAGCTTGCAACCCTTCTTTTTTTAATTCTTCAAAATTAAAGACCATTTTTAGTGACCGTTAGGTGTCTTCAACTAGTAATTTCTGTTAATTACGTTGGTTTCGGCAACCCTACTAACTATGCACGAGTAGTAAGGACCGTTACTATTTGATGCTTTGCCGTTATTCTGTTAGTACGTGCGATTATCCCGGTTATTGTTTTCTAAACAAAAGCAAGGTTTATTTATTTTTTCAATTTTTTTGTAAAAAAGGTGGTAATTATTGGATGGAGCTTTCGGAAAAAATAGTTAAAATTATGAAGATGCCGTTCGAAAGGAGGAAAAATCCGCATGATGTAAGGAAAGGTACGTGGTTTGGCAAAAGCCGTTACAGTAATTTTAGAGAATGTGTTTGTCTTTTTAAGAAGCTAAATCATTCAGTATTTTGTTCATAAAGTTTTAAAAGTTAATAATTTTTCTCCTTCGAATATCGATTTATTCTTTTTAGAATGTTCTTAATTTTCAATTTTTCAACAGTTGAAAAGAAATTTCCGTTTTTGTCGTTCGGATATCAGTCTTTTTTCTTTAGGATGCCCTTAATTTTCTGCTTTTAGAAGCTAAATCTTTCATTAATTTGTTCTTATTTATTTTTTTAAACTCTTAATTTTCTACTTTTCAGCAGTTAAAAAAGAAATTTCGATTTTTGTCGTTCCGATATCCGTTTTTTTTTGTCCTTAATTTTTTTTCCTGCTTTTAGAAGCTGAATCTTTCATTAATTTGTTCTGAACGTCTAAAAAATTGTTTTCCTCAATGGAACTTCGATTCCTTCTTTTCGGAATGTTCTTAAATCCGTACTTTTCAAAATTTAAAAAAAGAATTTTTCGATTTTGATCTTTAGATCTCAATTTTTACTTATTTGAATGCTCTTCATTTCCGATTTTTAGAAGCCGAGATTTTGCTGAATTTGCTTTATTAACGTCTGTAAAATTTCTCTTTCGATTCCTTTTTTTTCCGGAATGTTTTCCTTTTCCTACTTTTGAAAAGTTAATTTTTCATGGAATTGTTCTCGAAAAGTTAAAAAAGTACCTATTATTTTCAGAAGCTCGTATATTTTCTTAAAGCTCTAATGTTTACCATTTTTGCTCCTTCGGACAAGACGCCATGTTTTTCCCAGTTGGCCTGAACTCGACTTTAAAAAACGCGCTTGGCGCCATTCTGGCGCGACTTTTAAAAACAATTTCGCTAAGGGGGGGCTATAATAGGAATTTACCCCAAAGCTTTCGGACTTTAACCACACAAGCTAAAATATGTACAAAAACGATCATTAAGTAATTTATGAGTAGAATATTATCCATGTGCTTTCGCTAAATTCTAAAAAAGTCTAACACTCATTCAAGAATCCAGACAATAGCGTAAACTGCCACCTGGTGAGCAGATCTAAGCATTTGTAAAAATCTACTGAAGAAAACGAAATGTGTGTGTGATTCATTTACTATTTATACCCATTATTCTAGTGATTTAATATGAAATGAAATGATTCAAAACTGTGCAGCTGCAAAACTTTGAGAAGAAAAAAAACTGAATTTCGGTGATAAAGAACTTTGAGTTATGAAAGTAATACATAAAATTTTGTGTATACTACATGTATGCCGCGTCACCTCTCGGTAGAAAAGAGAAATTTAAAGAAGATGAAAAGAAAATGTGCCTGTTATTCTGAGATCATTCAAACTGAATTATCTTTGTTAAAAAATTCAATTATTTTCAACTGATGAATCATTTTTAATAATCTACGTACGAATTAATAATCAGTTACCAGTGAGTTCGCTATACGTTAAATCAGTTAATAGTGAATTTGCGAAAACAGTGCAGAATCCTAAAGGCAACGCAATTATGGAACGGTTATTCCGTAAGTATCTTGTAAAATGCTAATTTACAATGAAAAGTTGAACTACTCAGCGTGATTAACGAGGGGGAGAAATTGATATAAAATATTGTACTTTTATTAAATTTTGGTACTACCACTTTTAATATCTGAATATATTCTTTAAGTAGTTTTCTAATGTTCCTCCACATATCAGAAATGTCTTATTTTACAACAAAGATGATTTACGGGGTTTTGCTTCCTGAGCGTGAATAAGCCGCATAGTTGCTCTTTGGAGCATCTTGAGGCATTGATGATCTTTCTCTTCGCCATTGTGGTAGAGATCTGGAAGTTACTCCTTCTGAGTGGTCCTTTTTTATTTAAAACAAGTTTTAAAATTCTCTTGTTGAAGAAATAGTGACTAGCGTCTCAAATTCGACACGGCTGCCTACGGGAGTTTTTACTGAGCATGCGCTTGGACGAGTCTAATCTGGAACGTAGGAGAAATGGGTTTCTGGCAGCCGGTATTGGGGTTCTGCCAGCTGTGTTGGATTTGAAGCGATCATTAGCTGCACGTGTCTAAGATGTCTCAAACAAATTTTATTGAAAGGCCCTTTTCAAGACCAAATAAACCAATATTTTTTTTGCGAGAAATGTGGGTCAACCGTGGGATTTAAAAAGGACTTTTATGCTCATATGAGAAAATTCCAACCAGAAGAGGATATAGTAATATTTAATCTATGTAAAGCTTCGATGGATTCGGAAATGAATGAACTTTTACTGAATTGAAAGATGCATAAAGCAATTGAAATCCTTTGATCAAGTACGTTATGCAAAAGAAACAATTACTGTTGAATAGTTTGGATAATGCAACAAATTGACCAAGTTTACCACCTGTGCAACAAATAAAAATATTAACCAGCAAATAAAACTTATCAAAAAGAATACAGGTTCCTAGAGAGCAAAACAAAAATAATATGTAAGTACCATAAACACTTAACTTAAAGCAATGTATGCACCACTCTTTCATCATTTCATGTCAATGTGGTTGTTGAAAACTAAATTATGAAATGTTCTTTTCTTGCAGAACTTGCCACCAAGATTAAAACTGCTCGAAAAGAAGTTGTCCTTCGAGAGAGATGCCTTTATGATCATTCACTCTTTCTTTAGTTCATGTAAACCTGGTTGTTGGATTTACCTATATGGTGTCCCAGTGCTCGGGGGGTATAGCAGAGTATCCTACCCCTGGGGATTATATGAGAGGACTTAACCTCTAGGTTGAGCATTGAGCTAAGAAACTCTGTTACAAAATCTCAGGTAATTATATCAATTACACTGAACTTTTGGAGACTACGACAAACTTAAGGATCTGAAGTTTCGAAAATTCACTCGTATCAAAGCAAGAGGCTTCAATTCCTGTTGGAACAGTTGCAGAGAGAAATACCACCATAATAATACTTAAGTAGGCTATAAGCATTCTCCCTAGTATCATTTCATGTTAATGTTGTTCATAAAATGCATTTCTAATTGATGGAATGTCTTTCTTTCAAAATAGGAAGATTTACAAAAAGCTGTTAACTGTGCTGTATCCATAGTTTCAAAAAATACATTGCTAGCTACTTTCTATATTCAAAAACAGTTTTCCTAAAGTTGTACTGGTTATGTTTAAGCTGCAAAGTTAAATCCATTTTTGAAAGGAACGACTTTATGCATTTCACTTACAGGTAGTAAATTCGGTTCTCATCTCTTACTGTTATAAAAGAATTCTGTATCTTCTTAAATTTGATGTTTCTTTAAGAGTGCCACTTCATGCTGCTTTTTCATAATAATAAAAAATTATTTAATTCAAGGAATATTTTTAAAAATATTGTCTTGTACAATCTTTAATTATTTTAGGTGCAATCGTGATACACTTTAAAGTAATGCATACTAGCACCATAGTTTAGATTGCTAAAACACATCTGATTTTGTTAATAGTAAAAACTTAAAGTGTGTTAAAAACAGGAGTCAGTTTATTTTCCAGTAAACATTGAGGAAACAATTTTTCCTCTCGATTGTTCGGAAATTTTTTTACTTCCATTTTAATTAGAATAATAAACATTAAAAGCATTTACGCTTAAATTTCAGTCATTATCTTTTTATCTCTGTTTCAAAGGCAGTATACTATTCATCCTTTGATAATTAAATGTGTGGTAAAGTTTACCACTTACTTGGTGTTTGATAATATAAAAAAACCTTTAGTGATTTTTATTTCTTTGAATTTCAATAAGTTAGAATCTTATTTAACATATTTATTTGACTCGCTGCAGTTCCATAAAATATCGTTGCTCATTTCTGACACTTAAATTAGTCCTCAAAACAGAAAAATCAGTTGAGAATTTTTACTAGCATTCAAATGCATATATATCAGTAAATTAGCATTTGTTTTTTTAAACAAAAAAGTACTTACTTGAACCATGGTGAATTCAGGACATATGTGTACCAAGTGGATTATTTCTGTAATACTTAAAGGTATCTAACGCTAAGATTTTTCATTATACATTGGTATACTTCATTGAGAGCAATGGTATTTTAATTTTGTATTATTATATAACTAACATATATATATATTCTTAACTTGAAGTAACTAATCTAAATAAGTTTCACCAAACCTGAAGTAAATATAAAAGCTAATTCACTTACAGAAATGTGTTGGAGGGGGATTTTTTTCTCTGCCTTGTATATTGAGAAACATGTTTATTATACATTATATTTCAAAAATCAGCATCAAGTAAGCAATTTTTCTTATTGTTTGTAATTAAATTTATGCATTTGTTTTGAAACATGTTAAACTTGTTTAAAGTAATGTTAAGCTATTGTGAAATTTATATTATAGTACCCATTTGTGAATCTGAATTGAAGCTGTAATTACCAGTGTTTCAATTTCTTTAAAATTATGCTATCTTTGTGAATTTAAAGTGTAATGTAAAATGATTATTTTGTTACTGAAAGGACACTGTGTATATGGCCCCTTATACTTTAAAATAAAAAGAATTAACTCAAAAGAAAATTAACCCAATGCTAAATATATTTTGTATGATCCTACAATTTCTTTGTGGGTTACTAGAGATATGGATGGTACCGTGAAATTGTGGTTTCTTGAAGGTTACTAAAGATATGGATGGCATTGCTGAGTTGTTGTAGTTTCTTGCTGTTTATTCGTGATCTCTGATGAATGTTGTTTTTCTTAAGAGAAAAAGAAACAAAAAGTTCTGTTCCATCTTCATTTCTTTTGACTAATTTTAAATCGCTCATTTTATCAAGTAAGAAACAGTAAAAGTTCTGTTCCACCTTCAATTCTTTTGACTATTTTTAAATCACTCATTCCACCAACTAAGAAATAATCTCTCCATGGTTTCTTTGATAAATGCGTGACGTAACCGGAACAATTAAATGAGTGAAATCAAAAGCAAGTCAGGGTGGTTGGCTACAGTGGAAATCCTTTCCCCCAGGCAAGTGGCCGAGTGGTCTAGGCATCGGATCATGGTTAGCGTGTCATGAGTTCGATCTTAGTACCACTAAAGATCCGCCGTGTAGGGGAGCGATGCACGTTAAATCTGTCGAGAGCTCAAACGTCCTCCCGTTGGTGACTAGCGTCTCAAATTCGACACGGCTGCCTATGGGAGTTTTTACTGCGCATGCGCTTGGACAAGTCTATTCTAGAACGCAGGAGAAATGGGTTTCCGGCAGCCGTGTTGGATTTGAAACGATTCTTTGTTGTGTATTATGAACGGAAGCCGTGTTGGGGTTTGACTAAGCATTGTTTATACAAAGTGAAAATATCTTGATGTGTCTTGAAGGAAATGTCGTGTTATAAGTTGAAAAGCTATATTGTTTTTTAATTTTATATTTTATGTAGAATTTATATATATATCTATTTGCAATCAATAGTTTTGAAAAGAATTCGTTTCTGTGTAACAAAATTTGTACTTTACTTTGAAGAAGGGGAGGGGGAGTTCATCAGCATGGCATTCGTTAAAAAATTCTAAGAATGAATTAGTTTTTTTCTGAAAATAATCTTCAAAGAAATACTGGATGTATGAATATTTTAAATATCTAATATTTTTAAAGAATTTGTCGATTTTCTAGAAATTAAATGAAAATTGGCTTCACTACCAATTTTCGTCCTATGATCCAAAAATGTATGTCTGAACTTTTTTTTAAAAAAAGTCTTAGAACAAAAAATTTTACTGCTTGGGGACACAATTTCATTTCATCGGACGCATACGACACAATAAAAAAATGACTTTATATTTTATTGTAGTTTAGTGAGAAGAAAATTTTTAATGAAATCCACCCTGCAATAAGATTTTACATTTTTTGTTACATTCATGCAATGAAAATTATTTAACTTATGTTAAATTTTAATTTTATAAATATTGAGACATGTTGTATTCTAAAAATTGGAGAAATGTATTTTGTTAAACAAATGGTATTGTTAAAACATTCTGTAAAAATTTGTACTTTAATTTTATTTTATGTAAGCTAATACTCTAGAACAGTGGTCTTCAAACTTTTTCAACTCAAAGAACCTCTAGAACTTGAAGGTGCTTTTGTGGAACCCCTAGAACAAAATCATTTTTTGTGGGGAACCCCATTCCATATATATACTTCAAAAATTGTCTCAAAATAACATTTAAAATAAATTTACAGGTTATAGGCACTTTATGTAAAGGCAATTAAAAAAAAGTATTGCATTTATTATTAAAATATTCTAATCTAATATGTTTATAATTTACTCAGTAATAATGTTAATTTGTGATCCTGATGTCACCTATCCAAGCATTATATTTGATAACTGGGATATGGGCTTGCTTTTTTTCATGCAAACTATCGGTCTAGATCTATTGAGATTAAATGCAATTGCATTACATATTCCGAGTCTAATCTGTTTTTATACTTTGTTTTTGTAGCAACTTTCGTTGGAAAATATATTTCACACTTAAATACAATGATCTGAATGGCATTAAAATGTTTTTTAATTGAATGTATTTTACGTGAATTTGCAACATAAAATTTAGAAGCTGTTTGTGCTTAAGTTTAGATTTTAGCATCGAATATGTTGATAAGTTGTTTCCTCTCCTTCATTTTAGGTGTTTTTTCAAAAAATGCAAAAAGGGACATTTTCTATTAGAAAACTATTTAGTTTTGCAAAACATTGTGCTAACTGTAATGAGTATAAAATTATCTCTTGGAACCCGAGATGGTAACGAACAGAATATTCATAATCTAGTTGGAAGTATATATATAAAGAAAAAACATTTTAATATTCTTTTATTAAAATGAAAGTTTAAAAAGTGTTTCAAAATAAAGTTATATATAAATAAAATTTTTAGTTTTAATGAATACACATGTATTAAGTTTAT
Organism: Trichonephila clavata; assembly: GCA_019973975.1. Taxonomy (NCBI): domain Eukaryota; kingdom Metazoa; phylum Arthropoda; class Arachnida; order Araneae; family Nephilidae; genus Trichonephila; species Trichonephila clavata. Next base: position 14,206 of record BMAO01038979.1, on the reverse strand, counting down.
ATAATGACACATGTAACTATATAAACTTAATATAGAACGTTAATCCATTTTACCATACACATTTATTTCTTCTAAATTTTTTTTGTGACGTTTGGAACCCCTGGGTATGCTTTGTGGGAACCCTAGGGTTCCGTGAAAAACATTTTGAAGACTACTGCTCTAGAACTTATAACTATTCCCCACAAAACATTAAATTTTTAATTCCTAATGCTTTTTTAAATGTGAATATTTTCTTTTTTTCAAGTACCTCATGTTATACTAATTATAATGAGTTTCATTGTGCTGCTACCACTTAATTTTTTTTTTGTTTGAAAATTCTCAAAAACGCTTTAAATTTGAAATCCTCTAGGGTTTTGAGAAATAGTATATGAACTAAAATTCAGCATGAAGAAATATTACTTTATAGGTTTTATGTCTATTTATACCATGATATTAAATTTATGTTCATTTTGTGAATGGTAGAGTTACAAATTCATTATTTTTCAAGCTTTTATTTTTAACTAGCTTTCATGACCCGGCGTTGCACGGGCTTACACCGATGGTATAACTTAATCCCCATGTTAATTTACTCCTTTCTTTCTGACGCCAACACTTTTGTGTGGTTTTGACGCGTACGATGTGAGTGCATGACCCGTGAGTGCGTGTCATGGCTTTGTCGCTTAACATTTTCCCTTCTCTTCACAAATTCAACACTTCCAATATTATTTTTCGAAATTACTTTGATTTCTTTGTTTCTTTCCTCTCCGCTTAGCCCGGCGTTGCACGGGCTTTTACCGAGTGAATAACTTCATCCCCATGGAAATTTCGTGTTTCCCTCAGGCCGATAGCACTTATGTGCGCGATGTGAGTGATTTCTTTAACTATGTCATTAAAACTCCCTTTTTCGAAATTTGTTCTTGCGTTGGTGTGGTGTTCTAATTATTAGAGATGGGTGAAAGCGCAGGTTTCGTCCTCGTCACTTGACCATGGTTGAAAATTTCGAGGTCCACATCGCCAATAACCCTCGAATAGGCGAACAGTGCGAATTAAAAAATCACTCACTCAGTTTTCAGTTCTTTCGTTGCAATTTTTTAGTCCCCGGAAACGAAAATGTAGCCTTTTTAAAGATAGTTGTATGTTGAAAAAAGACAGAAAAGTAGAAATTTTTCAAATTTCACTACTATTTTAAATATTGAAGTAAAATTGTGAGGATTTTTTGAAATATTCGACACACGGGGAAAATGTTTGATGCAATTATCTTTATAAAAGAAGAAATTATTAAATGATTGTTTTAAGTATTTTGAGTGTTTTATTAAAATTTGCTTCGAATGCATAACATACTGCCATGGAAATTCACCTTCCTTTATCAAAGTTCCTGGTATGTGTGTGATTCCTTTATATTAACGTCACTACAATTCCCTTTTTCGAAAAAAAAAATATCTTCCAGATCTTACTAATGTCAAACAGGTTTCAGTTCTCTTTCTACTGCATGGTCTTACAGTGGCTTTTTTGAGTGTAGAACTATTTTCCCCCTGACTCTCCCCTCAGATATAAGATTTATCTTCAAGTTTCTATTCATGACATATCAAAAACAATATTGCTTTAGTAAAAAAATAATAAATTTAAACAATAAAAGAAAACTATTTTGATGCTTGAGTAAAAAAAAGTCATCATTTTTTAATAATAGATAATTTTTAGGAATCGAAAATAATAAAATAATTTTCAGGTTTTCATTAATCAATCAATCGCTACTTACAGTTAGCTTAAAAATGTCTCTAGAACGTACTGATTGGAAGGAAATCCAAACTCTCTTTAAAAAACCAGATATTTATTTACAAAACCTATCTTCGCCCCATCTTAACGTATGCATGCCCCATTTGGGGATCTGCCAGTAACACACAATTAAATGATATTCAAAGACTTCAAAATAAAGCGCTTCGAGTCATAGCCAGAGCTCCCAGGTACATCCCAAGATCTGTTCTCCACGAAGAACTTTGTGTTGAACCCATCCACACCCTAATGGCGAATCTTTCCTCAACTTTCCATTCTGCAATCCATCATCATGACAACCCGACGATTAGCTCTCAATCTAACTTCATGAACCAGCCTCACCTCATGTACCGTTTGCCTCATAGCGCAACGAACATACTACCCGATTTCTAAGAATTCCACCCCCCCCCCCTGCTGTCAAACGTAACGAAAACCCCCTTTTCGGATTGAAGAACGAAACGAAAAAGCTGTTTTCCGTTTCTACCGAAACACGATGTTCCACCTCCCCCCACCACCACCTGACCACCGAAGCTAGTTTTAGCTTAGGCGAACCTATCATTCTCACTTTATTTACTCCCTTTCTTAGGTATACTGTGTAACTGAAGTAGAAGCCTAGCTACCGCTAGGCTGGCACTGAGGACAAATATTTATTCCAGGCTCTAGAACGTATTTTTATCCAAAATAATAGGCGATATAGTTTTTATTAACAAATAATTAATTTAATAAGGAAATAATAGAAATATTCATTTGATTTTAAAAAATATATTAATTTAAATCCACATTATCAATAAATAATAATAAAAAAATTCTACAGATAGAAGAAATTATTAAATGATTGATTTGAGTATTTTGAGTGTTTTATTAAAATTTGTTCAAAAAAGTTTTTGGCTTTTTTTTTAAAATCACTGATTCTAAAAGTTTTAAAAATCATGTTTATTTAAAAGTATCGATGTTGATTAATTTTGGAAAAAATCATGAAATATGCAAAAAAGCTTTGTTTTCTAAAAAAAATAGTTTTTTTTTTAAATTCAAAAAAAAAAAAGATAGTTTTCGGCATTTTACTAAGCGAAAATGCAGTTTTTTTTAAAATAGTTGTATGCTGAAAAAAAGACAGAAAGTATAAATTTTTCAAATTACAAAATTTCACTACTATTTTAATTCTTGGAGTAAAATTGTGAGGATTTTTTGAAATATTCGACTCGGGGGAAAAAAGTTTCATGCAATTACCTTTATAAAAGAAGAAATTATTAAATGATTGATTTAAGTATATTGAGTGTTTTATTAAAAGTTGTTCAAAAAAGTTTTTGCCTTTTTTTTAAAATCACTGATTCTAAAAGTTTTAAATTGAAAATTTCGAAGTCCGTCTCCAAAAAACTCTGGAGTAGGCGAACAGTGCGAATTTTTAAAAATCCCTCACATTTCAATTCTTTCGTTGCAATTTTTTAGGCCCCAGAAACGCAATGTAGCTTTTTTAAAAATAGTTGTATGTTGAAAAAAGACAGAGAAGAGTATTTTGAGTGTTTTATTAAAATTCGTTCAAATAAGTTTTCGGCTTTTTATTTTTTAAATCACTGATTCTGAAAGTTTTAAAAATCATATTTATATAAACGCAACGATATTGATTCATATGAGAAAAAATCATAAAATATGCAAAACAGCATTGTTTTGTAAAAAAAAAAAAGTTGTTTTTTTTCTATAAAATTCTTTAAAGAAAGATAGTTTTTTCCCGGAAACGAAACTGTAGCATTTTTAAAAATAGTTGTATTCTGAAAAAAGAACAGAAAGTATAAATTTTTCAAATAACAAAATTTCACTACTATTTTAATTCTTGAAGTAAAATTGTGAGAATTTTTTGAAATATTTGACACGGGGGGGGGGGGGAAGTTTCATGCAATTACGCATTATTTTAAAGTAAACTATAAGTTTTATGAAAGAGAACAAAAATTTCGATACTGATAAATATTTTAAATGAATCTCAGAAATGCATTGAATGCATTTTAATTTTAAAAAAATATATTAATTTAAATCCATTATCAATAAATACTAATAAAAAAAATTCTACAGATAGATCTTGAAACGTTTGGAGATGTTTGATTAAACATATATAAGTGTTAAAAATCCACTTTTGGGGGAAAACCTAGTTATATGCCAACATTCACTGAAAAAAACTTTCAAAAAGAAAATAATACTATTTGATAAAAACATTTAATTTTTTTAATTTTAATTTTATAGTTTTTCATTCCACTCTGTGTTAAAATTATTTAAACACGTATCTGCGAAAAAAAGTATATTATAAAAAACTAACTTATTAATTATTTTCTAATGAAATTGATTAAGATTGCTCATTTAGCAATTAATTGTGACATACCATTTGCTTACATAATGGCAGCACTGAAAATGAAGTAAATTTCAGATCAGTGGGGATGCAGCAAGTGAATTCAATCATTGAAGAAGTTATTCAATGTGAAGTAAAAATTGAGACTACTTTTTAAAAATTCTTTAAAAAAAAAGTTTTGGGAATTTTATTTTTTTAAATGAATGGATCTAAAAGAGAAAGGCTTGAAGTTAATTAGTGTAGAATATCGATTTAATAACACGAAAAGTAATGTGTGGCGACGCAATGTCCAGTAGGAGAAAAAATTTAAGACAAGTATGAAAAGAGCGACCGGCGGGTTTCTGCGAGGCGTACACCCTCCTTTGCATTGACCACGGACGGCAGTGCTGCAGTTATAGTCTTGAGTGTAGCGGGAGCTCTGAGCACTCCGCCACAAGACAGTTAACCAATGTTTGGCTAAATGTAAAATCGCGTATTTTAAATTATTTTAAAAATCATTACCTTCATTTTAAGGGCATAATTTTTACGTTAATGCTCTCAAACATCACCAACTATTTGCAAAAATAACGTACTTTGAAATAAAAAATGTACAAATTACTACTTTTTAATTTATTTCTCAGAAAAACATCAGTTTACGAAAATCACAAAATGTTTTTTAAAATCCGTAATTTTGAGGCAATTTTTCAATCTTCGTATATGTTACGGATAATATTACTGTACACACGAAAAAAAGGTTTTGTGAGATTATCTTCATAAATGACGAAGTTATTCAATGTGAAGTAAAAATTAAGACTACTTTTTAAAAATTCTTTAAAAAAAAGTTTTGGGAATTTTATTTTTTAAATGATTGGATCTAAAAGAGAAAGGCTTGAAGTTAATTAGTGTAGAATATCGATTTAATAATACGAAAAGTAATTCATACCCAACGATTTAGAAATAATTTTCATAAAAACGCATCAGTTTTAACACTATTTTAAGAAATTCGAAAAAAATAGAAAATATCGTTATTTTACAAAAAAAATTATACCGTGTCGTGGCGAAATAAATGATCATTCCGATTCTGTAATTATTTTTTGTCTAATTTCGACACCGAAAATTAGATGACAATTTTAATATGGTGGAAAACGTAAGATTACCGCTCGGCCGAAACGGAAGGGAAGTTCCGCCAAGTAAACAACCGGCAGGAGTAAAACAATTAGGCGTTTTAAGGTTTTTAATTAATATCTTTTTAACTAATTACAATATCGGAATATAAATGGGCAATACGGCTTCTCCGGAAAATTCCCAATCTTTTGGTACCTTCCGCGACTTTCTGCGTGGTGCTGTTCGTGAGAAGATAGACGCACATAGATACGTTTGTTTACCTTCGAATTTTAATAGTGTAGAAGACAATCTGAAATGTATTATTTACTGCTTTGTCATGTATCAAAAATTTTTAAATATATAATACAGATATATCTCATTATTTTACACATATTTACGATGATTCGATGTTGAGCTAATAAAGGAAAAGATCAATATTTTGATTAATTTGGGGGTACCATGTTGGCCTTGGTAAAAAGTATGTATGGTTTACCTCTATTTTTTTGTTCAACTTTTTTCAACATAATATAAAATGTATACTAGTTTAAATGTTTGTCTAAAGAAAAAATTTTAAAGTTTAAAATATGAACATTCAAATTTATTCTGATTTTTTGTTTAAAATTCTTTATTCTATATCTCTGGATCTGAAACCATTTTTTTTTGTACTAAATTATACAGGATGCAGAACACATGCATATCAATATTTTTATTCCATACTAGCTGTTACCGCTTGGAATTTAACAAAAAAGTGTTGGTTCAGTTTGCAGAGTTTACAAAAACTTAATAATTCTGTATTCCATGTAAAAAAATACCTATGATAAATTTAATGTAATTCTACTACTTTGTGATATTAAGAGCGGTTGTGCCTGATGGTGGCAACATGCACTGAGGCTGTATGTTTTATTTTAAGTAATATATATAGCTCCCTATTTCAATCGGATATTGTTCACCATTACATTGGTTTTAATTTTGTTTTTGCAGGAACCCTAATTTTTGTTCTAAAATAAAAGTAGCCTATAAAATACTCCTTATAACATCAGCTGTCTGACAGTAAAAGCCCTATCAAAATCAGTCTAGCTGGAATAAACAGATAAAAATATATACTTTTAAATGCATTTAATAAAAAGCTGTTAATTTGAAATTACAGAAACTTCAATTTTATTTATTTGTACAAATTAATCTTTTACATAAATGCACAATTAAAAATTGAAAAAAGGCTGCATAGTATTTTGGGCACTTACCTACTATCGCAACAATGTGTCAACATTCAAAATAACTTGTCAAGTTGGCAACCCCTATTTTGCATGTGTTGAAAGCACTGAATTGGCAGCCATGTGCTTCATTTCATATAATGTTGCCCATATGGTTGCAATAATACACAAGTACCATATTTCTTGTAATCAATGAGTTAAAATTGTAAAAACAAAAATTTTAATTTGCAAATGTATTTATTGTAAATTTTTAATCTTGATATATATTTACAAATAAGAATTTAAATTGTTAGCATATATATTTTCAAAAATTAAATAGCTATTATCTATTAAATACTTTGCTTGTATATATGGAATTGTAAAGCCTTACTTTGCTTTGGAAATAATTATTTTCTGTTATTTTATGTGATCATTCTTTAATTATGGTAATAAATGAAAGCTTATTTTTTTTATCTTCTCTAAAATTTATTCTGTTCTCTGAAATTTCTTTTAGGAATAATTTTTCTTTTTACAAGATGTTCAAAATAAAACATCTTTGTAAATTTGTATATACTGTTACCCCATTCACTTTAATGCCCCTGATTATTTTAATCAAAATAATAAACTTACCCAAACTTATTGTGTAGCCTTAGTTTAATACTTAAAGAAAACATTTATTACTATTTATCAATTTTAACCCCTTATGATTTTTCATGCCATACTACACAATGACTAGCTACACTCGTTGTGTGATTAAAGTTACTGAATATGATAATTCCGAACTCTCTCCAATTGAGGTTTTCGAAAGAGTAATATTTTTATTTTATCTATCAGTGTTCATTACAGAAGTATTTGTGTTCTACTCAACACATTGAGAGTTTCAACTAACACCCAATGTCTTTTCCTCAAAAAACCAGTGTCAAAATGATTTGAATTGTAAAAGAGAAATGTCTCCGTTAATCAAAAGGCCTGCACACTGCAATAAAAAAATTTGGAAAAATAATCATGCTGAAATTTCAACTCCATAAGTTTTTTAATGTCTTTGCAGTTATATATATACATTTAACATAATATTTAGCATTTACATAAACATTTTTAAATCTAGTCTGTACTAGGCAGCTACAACTAATCACTTCATTCTATTGAAAATGTTATGATCCAGTGCTACTTGAAAGATTAAATAAGGGATAAAACATCTGTTCACAGCATGCCTCAAGGTTAAATAATGCAATGCTAGATACTCTTCATGATAGTTACATACATTGTGCTTAGCAATCTAAAGCAAAATGTAGAATGAGTGAACAGATGCAATGGAATGTATGTGTCTTAAATTAATAGAATTTTAGATTTTGCTCCAACTTTCGAGCAATATTTCACTTTTAGAATATCACCATGAAGTTGGAGGATTTTATTGATCTAATTTCACATTTAATTAGCTGTTTGAATCATTTTTATGAAAACATAAGTATTAAAAATGAGATTATCAGAATAAATTCCATGCATATATTTTCTATAATATGCAAAATTGACAACTGAATTGAAACATTACAATTTTTACATACAATATTTAAATAAAGTTATTTTTTTACTATGCATGTGCAAATTTATCAATATTTTCATTCAGAATTTTGTTGCTAATAAAAGAGGGTAACTTATATAAAGCATTCTGTTGAATATTGTGTGAATAGGTATTATATCAGAATGGTATTAACAATATTGATAGAATATTTGTTTCTCTGAATGTAGCCAGATAAAAGATTTTCCCCAGAGTGTCATTGTTTATTTCGAATGATGGATTACAAGATAACTGCAAACAAAATGAAAAAACAAATATTGACAAAAAAAAAGACAAAAGTAGGAAAATAAACAAGTTTTTTTATTAGAATTATTAAACCGATTTACATAAAATTTACTAATATGTAAAATACATATATACAGCCATATAAATAGAAATTAGATATGTTAAATACATAAATTCATTATACTATAAATTCTCAATGTTACAGAGAGAACATTTCTCTAAAACCTTTCTCACAGAAGCACAACTATAACTAGTCACATAACAACCATTTAGTCGACTCTATGAGCTAGTGCACAACTGTAGACGTAAGAGTTGATGGTTAAATCAAGATACCTTTTTTTATCATTTTTCTGGTGAGCAACTATTGATAGTATATACTTTCTCATTGAACCCAATCTCTCTTCTAAATAGCAACTAAACAACTGAGTAATTATAAATTGATTGCATATACTACCCCTGAATTAGCCATGTATGCCAGTAAAGGAGTTTAAGCATGAGTTTTCTTTCAAACTTTATGTAACAACCTTTTATACCTCAAATTTTAAGAGTGAAAGTAAACATTGAGTGAAACAGATTAATTAGTTTTAATATTTCATTAAAATTTATGAGGGGAAAAATTAATTTGCTGGTTTCAATATTCAACTATTTAACATTGTAAGCATTTGGAATTATAAGTAAAATTTAACTCTACACAACTCATTTCTGAAAGTGTTGCAATTTCTTTAAAACATACATATTTTATCATTTTAATAATGTTTTCATGAGTATTTTCCAATAGATAATATAAAGTTCCAATTATTGCAGAACTTTATAAAAAATTATTTTCATTATGAATAAAACATCTTTACAGAAGAGTTAAGTTTTAGTTCCCTTACTGTATTTTAAAAAATTATGTAAATATTACAAAACAAAATACATTTTAAATAAATTAACTTCTGTATATAAACGTAATTATAAAATGGGAAAAAATTTTCATAAGAAATTTACCACAATGAAAATGGAATTTCAGATGAAATTATTCACAAGAATACTGCTTAAAATAATAATGCATACAGATTGCATAATTTTATATCATTAATTGAATTTTAACTTCTATAAAAAAATTTCTCATCTTTAATCCCTTTTTACTAAACCACAAAATATATTTTAGCATAAATCACTACTATTAGTTCATTGTCCAAGAGTTCAGTACATTCGACTGTTGGCATGCACAAATTATTGAGAATCATGTATCTGGCTAGTATTTTTATTCTAAAAATTGAGCTCTTTAATAAGTTATAAACCTATTAAGAGTGTTTTTTTCCTTAATTAGACTCATATGTATGATAAAATAAATATGAACTCATACATTATATATAACTAGTGTTTTAATGCCTCTTTTGTGAATCAAGGTAAAGTAATAAATTGTTTCGTTACATGCCTTTAGGTGTTTTCTAAGAAAGTTTTGCAGCGTTCTTACCCACATGTATTGAGTAAACTATATTTCTGATGATGCATGAGAAAAGATATGGAAATGAAGAATTTTGTATGAAATTTGTAAAAAATCAAAAATTTATATTTACACACATTTTAATAATAATTTCTAGGGAATTGAAAATTTATTTGTATACATTTAATAAGTATTCAAATATTTGAAAAATATGCTTAGTTATCTAATAATATGCAATAGAGAAAAGTGAGATAAAGGTTACAGTTAAATTCTCAAAAAGCAATAAGCATTTTAGGGCCATTTTTTTCAGACCATTACATGCCTGTTATTTAGTAAATATAGTCGGATATCCATTTTATGAACCTCTTTATTTTACAAACTTATTAATCTGTAACAAATTTCCCACATTATGACCTCTTTTTCGGGATTTAGAGACTTCGTTAAATAGAGGTCCAACAATAGAGGTTCGATTGTTAATTTATGTGATATGAGATAATTTCTAGATTAATAAATGAGTAATTCAAAGGGAAGTTCTATGACAAAGCTGATTGGTACACATTATGGTATACTATAAAATAATACAAGTTATAAATTACAAGTTATAGATTTATTATTTAAGAGGTAGAAAATGAGAGATGAGTAAATAATGTGATTTTCATACTAAAATAATTCACAGGACAGTAAAACAAAAAACATAAAAATGAAAAAACAAATAAAAAAATAACATCTGTCACATGCAATAAATATGAAATTCTTGATTTGGAACTTATGTATTCCAGATTTTCTTTTTCTAAATAAACACCATTTTCCACGTCACCCAGGAGGTATAGTGCAGAGACGCATTACCAGCAATGCCATCCATATCTTTAGTAACCTTCAAGAAACCACAATTTCACGGTACCATCCCATATCTCTAGTAACCCACAAAGAAACTGTAGGATCCTACAAAATATATTTAGCATTGGGTTAATTTTCTTTTGAGTTAATTCTTTTTATTTTAAAGTATAAGGGGCCATACACACAGTGTCATTTCAGTAACGAAATAGTCATTTTATATATACATTACACTTTAAATTCCCAAAGATAGTATAATTTTAAAGAAATTGAAACACTGGTAATTACAGCTTCAATTCAGATTCACCAATGGGTACTATAATATAAATTTCACAATAGCTTAACATTACTTTAAACAAGTTTAACATGTTTCAAAACAAATGCATAAATTTAATTACAAACAATAAGAAAAATTGCTTACTTGATGCTGATTTTTGAAATATAATGTATAATAAACATGTTTCTCAATATACAAGGCAGAGAAAAAAATCCCCCTCCAACACATTTCTGTAAGTGAATTAGCTTTTATATTTACTTCAGGTTTGGTGAAACTTATTTAGATTAGTTACTTCAAGTTAAGAATATATATATGTTAGTTATATAATAATACAAAATTAAAATACCATTGCTCTCAATGAAGTATACCAATGTATAATGAAAAATCTTAGCGTTAGATACCTTTAAGTATTACAGAAATAATCCACTTGGTACACATATGTCCTGAATTCACCATGGTTCAAGTAAGTACTTTTTTTGTTTAAAAAAACAAATGCTAATTTACTGATATATATGCATTTGAATGCTAGTAAAAATTCTCAACTGATTTTTCTGTTTTGAGGACTAATTTAAGTGTCAGAAATGAGCAATGATATTTTATGGAACTGCAGCGAGTCAAATAAATATGTTAAATAAGATTCTAACTTATTGAAATTCGAAGAAATAAAAATCACTAAAGGTTTTTTTATATTATCAAACACCAAGTAAGTGGTAAACTTTACCACACATTTAATTATCAAAGGATGAATAGTATACTGCCTTTGAAACAGAGATAAAAAGATAATGACTGAAATTTAAGCGTAAATGCTTTTAATGTTTATTATTCTAATTAAAATGGAAGTAAAAAAATTTCCGAACAATCGAGAGGAAAAATTGTTTCCTCAATGTTTACTGGAAAATAAACTGACTCCTGTTTTAACACACTTTAAGTTTTTACTATTAACAAAATCAGATGTGTTTTAGCAATCTAAACTATGGTGCTAGTATGCATTACTTTAAAGTGTATCACGATTGCACCTAAAATAATTAAAGATTGTACAAGACAATATTTTTAAAAATATTCCTTGAATTAAATAATTTTTTATTATTATGAAAAAGCAGCATGAAGTGGCACTCTTAAAGAAACATCAAATTTAAGAAGATACAGAATTCTTTTATAACAGTAAGAGATGAGAACCGAATTTACTACCTGTAAGTGAAATGCATAAAGTCGTTCCTTTCAAAAATGGATTTAACTTTGCAGCTTAAACATAACCAGTACAACTTTAGGAAAACTGTTTTTGAATATAGAAAGTAGCTAGCAATGTATTTTTTGAAACTATGGATACAGCACAGTTAACAGCTTTTTGTAAATCTTCCTATTTTGAAAGAAAGACATTCCATCAATTAGAAATGCATTTTATGAACAACATTAACATGAAATGATACTAGGGAGAATGCTTATAGCCTACTTAAGTATTATTATGGTGGTATTTCTCTCTGCAACTGTTCCAACAGGAATTGAAGCCTCTGCTTTGATACGAAGTGAATTATCGAAACTTCAGATCCTTAAGTTTGTCGTAGTCTCCAAAAGTTCAGTGTAATTGATATAATTACCTGAGATTTTGTAACAGAGTTTCTTAGCTAAATGCTCAACCTAGAGGTTAAGTCCTCTCATATAATCCCCAGGGGTAGGATACTCGGCTAAACCCCCGAACACTGGGACACCCATATAGGTAAATCCAACAACCAGGTTGACATGAACTAAAGAAAGAGTGAATGATCATAAAGGCATCTCTCTCGAAGGACAACTTCTTTTCGAGCAGTTTTAATCTTGGTGGCAAGTTCTGCAAGAAAGGAACATTTCATAATTTAGTTTTCAACAACCACATTGACATGAAATGATGAAAGAGTGGTGCATACATTGCTTTAAGTTAAGTGTTTATGGTACTTACATATTATTGTTGTTTTGCTCTCTAGGAACCTGTATTCTTTTTGAAAAGTTTTATTTGCTGGTTAATATTTTTATTTGTTGCACAGGTGGTAAACTTGGTCAATTTGTTGCATTATCCAAACCATTCAACAGTAATTGTTCAAAGGATTTCAATTGCTTTATGCATCTTTCAATTCAGTAAAAGTTCATTCATTTCCGAATCCATCGAAGCTTTACATAGATTAAATATTACTATATCCTCTTCTGGTTGGAATTTGTCTCTCATTTCTCCACGGTTGACACAAAAAAATAATTGGTTTTTTGGTCTTGAAAAGGGCCTTTAAAATTTGTTTGAGACATCTAGACACGTGCAGCTAATGATCGCTTCAAATCCAACACAGCTGGGAGAACCCAATACCGGCTGCCAGAAACCCATTTCTCCTACGTTCCAGATTAGACCGTCCAAGCGCATGCTCAGTAGCGCATGCTCAGTAAAAACTCCCGTAGGCAGCCGTGTCGAATTTGACGCTAGTCACTATTTCTTCAACAAGAGAATTTTAAAACTTGTTTTAAATAAAAAAGGACCACTCAGAAGGAGTAACTTCCAGATCTTTACCACATGGCGAAGAGAAGATCATCAATGCCTCAAGATGCTCCGAAGAGCAACTATGCGGCGTATTCACGCTCAGGAGCAAAACCCCGTCAATCATTTTGTTGTAAAATAAGACATTTCTGATATCTGGAGAACATTAGGAAACTACTTAAAGAATATTCAGATATTAAAATGTAATATCAAAATTTAATAAAGTTCAATATTTTATATCAATTTCTCCCTCGTTAATCACGCTGAGTAGTTCAACTTTTCATTGTAAATTAGCATTACAAGATACTTACGGAATAACCGTTCCATAATTGCGTTGCCTTTAGGATTCTGCACTGTTTTCGCAATTCACTATTAACTGATTTAACGTATGCGAACTCACTGGTAACTGATTATTAATTCGTACGTAGATTATTAAAAAATGATTTCATCAGTTGAAAATTGAATTTTTTAACAAAGATAATTCAGTTTGAATGATCTCAGAATAACAGGCACATTTTCTTTTCATCTTCTTTAAATTTCTCTTTCTACCGAGAGGTGACGCGGCATACATGTAGTATACACAAAATTTTATGTATTACTTTCATAATTCAAAGTTCTTTATCACCGAAATTCAGTTTTTTTTCTTCTCAAAGTTTTGCAGCTGCACAGTTTGAATCATTTCATTTCATATTAAACACTAGAATAAGGGTATAAATAGTAAATGAATCAAACACACATTTCGTTTTCTTCAGTAGATTTTTACAATGCTTAGATCTGCTCACCAGGTGGCAGTTTACGATTGTCTGGATTCTTGAATGAGTGTTAGACTTTTTTAGAATTTAGCGAAAGCACATGGATAATATTCTACTAAAATTACTTAATGATCGTTTTGTACATATTTTAGCTTGTTGGTTAAAGTCCGAACCTTTGGGGTAATTCCTATTATAGCCCCCCCTTGGCGAAATTTTTTTTTAAAAGTCGCGCCAGAATGGCGCCAAGCGCGTTTTTTAAAGT